>BOPN01000819.1:259595-269595 GCA_017312705.2 Penaeus japonicus
GAGAGAGAGAGAGAGAGAGAGAGAGAGAGAGAGAGAGAGAGAGAGAGAGAGAGAGAGAGAGAGAGAGAGAGGGAGAATAGAAAGATAAAGATTGAGATGGACAAGGTATAATTTAATAAACACGAATGAGAAACGTGCATAAAGATAAACAGGTGTGTTCCTGACCGCATCATACATACCTCAACCTACACATCCGTTCCCCCTCCATATTCCCTTTCCACTCACTTTCTTTCTCGTCTCCCCCTTCTCCCCTTTTCCCTCCCTCTCCTCTTTCTCTCTTTCTTTCTTCCCCCCTTCCTTCTCTTTCTTTCTCTCTTCCTCTTCCTCCCCTTTCCCTCCCCTCCCCTCCATTTCTCTCTCCCCTCCTCCACCATTTCTTTCTTTCTCCTTCCCTCTCCCTCCCTTTCCTTTCTTTTTCTCCTCCCCCCCACTACTCCTCCCTTTCTTTCTCTCCTCCCCTTCCCCTTCTCCTTCCCCCTCCCACTCCCCTCTCCTCTCTTTCTTCTTCTCCTCCCTCTCACTTTCTTTTTCTCCTCCCCTCCCCCTTCTCCTTTCCCCTCCCCCCTCCCCCTCCCCTCATCCCCTTGGCGAACGTGTCCTCCGAATTACCCGTGTGTGTAAGCTTCCCCATATCCAATCCCTTCTGCACGTGATCCTGGCTCACATCTGGCAGTAGGCGCCCTCTGGCCACCCAGTGCTCTGTGTTTAATCCCCAGCTGGCTCGTGGTGCCCTTCGGAGCTCTTTGTTCGCCTCTCTGTTTGATTCGTAGTCGTTCTCTCTCTCTCTGTGTCTCTCTCTCTCTTTCTTTTTCTCTGTCTTTGCCTTTCGCTCTCTCTTTCTTTATTTATTTCTTTCTTTTTCTTTCTTTATCTCTCTCTCTCTCTCTCTCTCTCTCTCTCTCTCTCTCTCTCTCTCTCTCCCCCCCCCCCTCTCTCTCTCTCTCTCTCTCTTTCTCTGCCTTTGCCTCTCTATGTCTGTCTCTGCCTCTGTCTCTGTCTCTGTCTCTGTCTCTGTCTCTGTCTCTGTCTCTGTCTGTCTCTGTCTCTGTCTCTGTCTGTCTCTCTCTCTCCCACTCCCTCTCCCCACTCTCTCTGCCTCTCCTTCTCTTTCCTCTAAACACGCGAACATCGCTGCGTCAAAGGCGATTTTTTTTCAGCATTCGCGAAAATAAACAGATTTAATGATCAGCATTTACGCCATCGTTATTCATCCGTTTATCCTTCATCCATTTCTATAATTTCTATCATGTCTATCTATTAATTGTTCCTTTAGCGGGTATTTCGTCAACTATCTCCTCCAGAATTAGATTTTTTCTCCTTATGATATAAAGGAGGGGGGGGGGGGAGGAGGGAGAAGGACGAAGGAGTAATGATAATTATAATGATGATAACGATACTACTACTACTGCTACTACTGGTAATTTTAATGATGATAATAATAATAATAATAATAGAGATGCTACTGCTAATAATGATACAAATATTGCAATAGTAATGATAATGATAATAATACTGAAAATGATAATAACAATAAAATAATGATAAAAATAATGACACTGATAACAATAATTATATCAACAATAACAACAATGAAATGATAATCACTAGCAATAATAATAGTGATAACAATAACAAATGACAACACCGAACACATAATTCCAAAGATAATAAACAGCAATGAAAATGATACAGATAATAATAAAGATGATAATCATAATAATAACAATAACAACTATGGTAATAATGATAACGATTATGAATACCTGATTACAATCCGTTAATCATATTGCATTATACATTATAATAAATCATTACTATGCTAATGACCATAATACCGTCGACAGCAAAATCATCCTTAATGATAACACACACGGAAATAATGATAAACAATAACGATGATTTTGATGAAAACCATAATAACAATATGAACAGTTATCATCATCATGATCATTATATTCTGACAGTATTGGAATTATTGTGAAAGGGATGAAGAAGAGGAGGAGGATAGGGTAGAGGAGGATAAGGATAAGGATAAATATAGGGAAGAGGAGAAGGAGGATGAGGATTAAGATGAGGATAAGGATAAGGATGAGAAATGAGGGAGTAGGGAGGAAGAGAATGGAATGAGAAGAGAAAGAGTGGACAGGAGATGAGACAGAGGATGAGGAGGAGGAAAGGGGGAAGAGGAGGAGGAGGAGGAAAGAGGGGGGGGGGAGGAGGAAGAGGAAAGGGGGAAGGGAAAAGTGGAATAGAAGGGGGATGGGAGAACATTAAAAGCTCCATCGTGTTCAAAAGCAAAAGATATTCCTAAAATGCATATCTCCTCGATTTATCTTCCATTCAAAGAAAGGAGAACAAAAAGAAAAAAAAAAAAGAAGAAAAAAAAACCCTTTCGTCTTTTCTCTATTTTTGGAAAATAAAAAGGAATTCTATTGATCAAAAGACCCAGTTGGCTTCATTAGTCCAACTCAACAACACGACGACGTATATTTAATCACCGGTTGAATTTCGTTCATTTTGGAAAGGTTTTCTTCGGTTTCACTTGTTTGTTTTTTGAGTTTGTTCTCTTTCTTCTTCAGCTCTTTATTTCTCTCCTTTCATTTTTCTTTTCTCTTCTTCTCATATTCTTCTGGATCACAGTTTATTCTTATCTATATATGTCTTTTTTCACCTGTGATTTTCAATTATACTTCATTTTGTTTGTATTTCCTTAGTTGGATTTTTTTTTCTCTCGAAATATCGTTTCTAGCCGATCGGACTTGATGTCATATTCTATAACAGTGCATACCTCATCGAGTATTCAGGTATACACATCATCATCATCATCATCATCAGTATCAGCATCATTAACATTATCCTTTTCATTTTTTTCACCATCATCATTATCATTATCCTCCTCCTCCTCCCCATTATTATCCTCATTGTCATCATCCTTATCACCCTCGTTATCATAAGCCGCATCCCCATCTTCACCATAAACCTCACCATCATGCATCCCTCGGAAGAGACAGCAACACCAAGTGACACCACAGGCGCGATAGCAACCGCCCATGTACACCGCTTCAACACCATCGAGAGTCCATCACGACGCCCACCTTGGCTCCATCAGCCAAGGGATAAGCGCGCCCCGTTACGCGACTCGACCGTTGATGAAAGGAAAATGCAAATCCAGGAGCATTCCCAACGAGGTGCTCTTCTCCGACGCCGCTGTACCCCCCCTCCCCCCTCCTGCCCCCCTCTCCTGCCCCCGTACCCGCACGCTGGATCTTCCCCTCTCCACCCCATCTGTAACTGTATCCCCCCCCCCCCTCCTTCTCTCCAGTGGCGTATTTCCCCTCCGCAACCGGACGCAACCGGACGCAACCCTCCTCCTTGCACCCCTCCCTCCCTCCCTCCCTCCCTCCCTCCCTCCCTCCCTCCCTCCTTCCTCCTAGCGCCCCATTCCCCCTTCGAACAGATGCAACCCTTTTCCCCTCCCTCCTCTGTGTCCCCTTTTCCTCTTCCATTCCTCCCTTCCTCTCCCCTTTTATTGCCTTGGCGTCCCCCTTTCCCACTCACTTCTGCGCTCCCCTTAACCTTTCCTTCATTGCCCCCTCTCCCCCCTCCCGCCAGGTTCCCTTTTCTCCTTCCTTCAAGCGTTTCTTTCCCCTCCCCTCCATTGCCCTCCCCCCTCCCTCCACTACCCCCTTCCCCCTTCCCTCCAGGTAGATTTCAGTCCTTCTCCCTCCCTCCCTCAACGTCTCTACCCCCTCCCTTCATTGCCCTCTTTCCCCTTTCCTCCAGTCACTCCCCCTCCCCCTTTGCCTCACCCCCAGAGACTCTTTCCCTCCGGCGTCCTCTTTATGCAAAAAGAATAACCACGGTAACTAATGGAATCAAATGTTTTGAATCTGAATTTGAATTTTTAAACTCCCCCTCCCCCCCCCTCCCTGATCACTCCCCTCCTTCCATCCATTTTTCTCACCCTCCATGACCACCCCTTTCCCTCCAGCAACCTTGTCTCCCCTCATCCTACAATGCCCTTTTCCTCCCCTCCCTCCCACACCCTCTTTCCCCCTATCTCTAGCACCTTTTCCCTCTCCCTCCAGCACTCCATTTCCCCCCCTTCCCCCAACGCCCTCTTCTCCCCCTCCCTCCAGCACCCAATTACCCCCCTCCCGCCATAGCTCTCTCCCTCTATCACCTCTCTCCCGTCTCCCGCCCCCTCGTATCCTCGCCGAGACTACACGGAATAACATGGGAGTGTGAAAACCATTTCCTGATGTTACCGGGATGATCAGCTTTGCCGGCCACTGGTGAGGAGACACGCGGGCGGAGAGGGGAGGATAAAGACAGAGAGAGAGAGAAAGAGAGAGAGAGAGAGAGAGAGAGAGAGAGAGAGAGAGAGAGAGAGAGAGAGAGAGAGAGAGAGAGAGAGAGAGAGAGAGAGAGAGAGAGAGAGAGAGAGAGAGAGAGAGGAAGGGAAGGGAGAGGAAAAGAAAATAAGACACAGAGGAGTTTAAGACAAAAGGGAAAGGGAGAAAGAGGGGGAGAGGGATTTAAGGTAAAAGGGAAATGGAAGGAAAGGAGAGAGGGGTGGGGGTTAAGGTAAAGAGGGACAGGAAGACAAACAAGAGAGGGGAAAAGGGGTTTAAGGGAGAGAGGGATCGGAGAAAAAAAGGGGAGAAGGAGAGTCTGATAAACCACAAGAACCCATGGAGAAGAAAGTGGTTCGTTCGGTAACTTGGACTAATGTGGTAAGTAACATTATGTTGATAACATATGCGGTGACGTGGTTTAGATTCAGCTGAAGGATTTCGTCTAGATCAGTTTTATTTAATTATCATCTATTATTCATGTTCTCCTTCCTTATCGTTTTTCTTTTTTCAAAATTGTCATCCATAAGGAGTGTCTCCGGGACCAATCACGCTGTCTAAAACTGTCAGAGAATGTCAAGGATATGATAGCAAGCTGTCACTAACATCACTCTGCTATTCAGGTGTGTCTTAGTTTAAAAAAGGCAACCAAAAAAAAAAAAGAAAAAAAGAAAAGTAGCCACATTATCGTTAGTCAGATTATTACATAAGTGATGTTTTTTTTATGGTTGATGTTTCATTCGCTCTGTAATTAAGTTAATGTAAAGAGAAAGGGAGCTGAGTGGCTTTACCTTACTTTTTTGTAGACTCCTGTTTTTGCCTTATAATCAAGTGAATATAATTAGAGGCAAAGGTAAAACAAGCAAAGTAAAATCAAACACCAAAATATATACAAAGAGAGTGTAAAAGAATAAAAAAAAAAATACCCCTCTCTCTGCCTTGACACACAGACAAAGGCATTTGCTCCAACCTTCACAACAACGTGGTTTTTACTCCGTAGAGTTCTACTACTCGCTCGCCTACCGCCCTTCTCAGCAATGCCCTTTCCACCCTTCCCCTCCCCCCTCCCCCATGCCCGTCACAGGTCCTAGTCGTGACACAGTAGCTGTCAGGCGCTGCTGTCTCCCTCTCTAATTACCTTTGAGTTAGAAAGCAGCGGGTACAGGCTGCTAGACACGCGAGCCGAGGTATGAAAGTGTGGGGGTTGTCACGACGCGAGAAAAAAGAACGCAAAAATACATAAACAAAAGTGGTAGGTAACGAAATGAATGATCTACTAATACAAAATACAAGATACACAAGTTATTAGATAAACAGGAAAAAAAATGTACGTTACTTCTCTCTGTGATGCGAAAGAAAAAGAAAAAGAGAAACAGAGAGAGAAAAAAAAACAAACAAACAAACAAACGCAATTCTCACCTAACAATGTATCCTTTTGTAGCACTGGTGTATATGTGTGTGGAGAAGGGGGGGGGGGGGAAGGGAAAGGGGCGAGGAAAAAGGGGGGGGGACTTACTTTTGTGCCCCGTTCCTTCTTGATTGTGATATCCAATTTAATTTTATACAACAGCGTTTCGCGGGTTTAGTGAAAGGCACTAGATTTTAATGAGAACGGTCCTTTGTAACGAAAAAAAAGAAAAAGAAAAAACAAGGAAAATAAATATGCAGTGTCGGGTTCCATTGAAGAATGACACATCCCCCCCCCCCCCCCCAATGAACGGGTGTCCTGAGATCACAGAGATTAAACATGAAAAGCGGAGACATAAAAAAACAACAACCTTTGACTGGACCAAGTCAGCTCTCATGAATGATTTTATTTTTCTGTTGTTTTACGCAATCCATATGTTTTTTTTTGTGAACCTACGCCGCACACACATACCTGCAAGTTAACAGTTAAGGAAATAGAGTTAAGATATATTAATATTGCCTAACATTTAGTTAAACATACATATAGAAAAACACACATGAGAACCAATGCATATTGAAAACAGGACCAATGGATAAATATCTGTTGATAAGATTAAAGGATAATGCAACTGATAAAGCACACACAAATACATGATTCAATAGACTAAAAGAAGGATCGCTGAATGAATAGAAATATAGATGACAGAATGGATAAACAGGGAGTGAAAGGATTCCAAACCTTATAAGGAATTCGGCAACTGACTAAAAGTTATTTTTTGTCAAACTTTTCATTCCGGTGTACTTTATGCACATTGAAAACTCGACAGTCATGTTACTCTTACGTAAAACCGGAACATTCTTCGAGTAATTCTTCATTTTTCTTTTTCTTTATCGATCATGCAATTTCATCAACCTTATCTATCTCTCCCATCTCTCTATTAATTCACTCATTCACATAGTCACATCATTTACATAGCTATGACTCTGCTTTGGCTAATTTCTATGTTCTGCACCGGAATCCTTGCATTTCCCCCTTGCACTTTCATTACCACAACCTCTGATCATCCAATTAACATCTCTGTAAACGCGATCACACGCTCTCTTTCTTTCCCGCTAGCAAATCCCACTAGCTTTCCGGACACGAATTGATCGTTCATCTTCACAAAAAAAAATCCGAGGTGTAAAAAAAGAGGGACCTAAACATTGAATATCCAAATCGACTTTCTTTTATATATATACACACATCAGGATGTTCAAGCTCATGTTCAGCTGTAATACTCTGTTCACTTATCACGTGGCGTTTTTCTCCTGTGACAACTAAGGATTGAGCTGTTATCTCGGGGAGAAAGTTGGGGTCTAACTTCGGGTGAGGGGAGATAAGTGAAGGACGGTAAAAAAGGGGTAATTTCCAGCAGGACTCGGTCAGCGCGGAGAGTGAGAGAAAGAGAGAGAAAGAAAGAGAAAGGGAGAGAGAAAGAGAGAGAGGGATATAGTGAGAGACAGACAGACAGAGAGAGAGAGATATAGATAAAGATAGATAGATAGATAGAGAGAGAGAGAGAGAGAGAGAGAGAACTATTATATTGAAAGTAACTTTGACAACTGCTGTAATGTTACAGTTTTTAATCTAAGAAATTATCATATTAATTCGTTTTGACTGAAAAATGAAAATGATTAAATTTTCCTGCAAAAAATATGCAATATTCTTTTCTATATGACCTGCTCACCTTTCCAATCCATCTGTCTATTCATACAAAATTCCATCAATATATCAGTAAACCTGCCTACCTACACACACACACACACACACACACACACACACACACACACACACACACACAGAGGAGGAGATGATGGAGGAGTGGGGAGGGGGAGGTGGAGGAGAGGATGGATAGGAGGAGGAGTAGGGAAGTGGAAGGGGGGGGGAGAGATTGAGTGGGAAGGTGAAAGAGGAGGAGCAGAAGGGGAGGAGGGATAGGAGGAGGATGGTAAGTGGAGTGAGAAAAAGCAGAGGGGGGGGGGGGATAAGAGGCAAGAAGGCGGGGGGAGTGGAGAAGGCAGAGGACAGAGACGAAAAAATGGGAGTGAAAGATACACGGCGATGGAGAAGGAGAGAGGGAGAAAAGGGAGGTGAGAGAGAAGGGGAGAGGGAGGTGGATAGGGAGAGAAGGAGATTAAAAGGGAGAGGGGGGAGAGGGAGATGGATAGGGAGAGAGGGAGAGGAGGGGAGAGGAGATAGAAGGAGACAGGGAGAGGGAGAGAAGATGAGAGAGTTGAAGGAGAGGGAGAGAAGGAGAGAGATGGAGTGGGAGAGAAGAGAGGAAGAGAAGAAGAGCGGGCTGAAGGAGGGTGAGAGAAGGAGAAAGAGGGAGAAGAAGAGAAGAGAAGGTTGAAGTAGAGGGAGAAAGAGAGAAAGGAAGAGAAGGAGAGACAAGAAGAGGGGGAGTGAGAGAGGGGGAGAGGGAGAGGGAGAGAGGAAGAGAGGGAGAGGGAGAGAGGGGGAGAGGCAGGGGTGATCTGAAAGGAGAGGCGAAGGGAAGGGCCGAGATAACTCTGACTCTGATTACATGGTGCTGCCGAGATCCTGATGTCGCTAATTTCATTGATAATGCGATACTGCTAATACTGGACATTTATTCCACTTGTTGCAAAGTAATGATATGGTCACCATACGAAACGAGTATATCATTAAACATCTCTCGTCTATACAAATATGAAAGCACATTACATGATATCTTAATCGTTAAAAAATGAAACAATGAAAAATAATGATAATATAAAAAATGGAAACACAGTCTCTAGATATAAAAATTCTCTGAATTTTGATTTTCACCCGTGCAATATTACTCTTGCAAGACTATGCTACAGCAGACGACCACTATCAACACTCTATAAAGAAATAGATACATAAACAAGTAGATAACCACGTAAACAAACAGACGGGATGAATCTTATAAAGCATATAAACATACATAAACATCCACCTATCAAAAACATGACATTCTTATAAATCATATACATACATAAACATCCATCTATCTCTGAATACTTAAAGGTGGCATGCAGGGCTTCTCAACGCACCCTCAACCTCACATAAACCCGAGTGGGCGGTTTGGACAGCCAACATATGGTATCCTATTTAGTCTCAAATGCTCCGGCTTTGATGTGCTTTGTCGGCGATCAGAAAGAAATGCTCTTAATGTAAAAGGGGCGCCGGGATAAATTTGACTGAAAATAGGAAGGTGAAAGGAGGATGGCGGGGAGGGAGGGGGAGAGGGAAGGCGGGGAGGGAGGGGGAGAGGGAAGACGGGGAGGGAGGGGGACAGGGAAGGCGGGAAGGCGGGGAGGGAGTGGAAGAGGGAAGACGGGGAAGGAGGGGGAGAGGGAAGGCGGGGAGGGAGGGGGAGAGGGAAGGCGGGGAGGGAGGGGGAGAGGGAAGGCGGGGAGGGAGGGGGAGAGGGAAGGCGGGGAGGGAGGGGGAGAGGGAAGGCGGGGAGGGAGGGGAAGAGGGAAGGCGGGGAGGGACGGGGAGAGGGAAGGCGGGGAGGGAGGGGGAGAGGGAAGGCGGGGAGGGAGGGGGAGAGGGAAGGTGGGGAGAGAGGGGGAAAGGAAGGCGGGGAAGGAGGGGAAAAGGGAAGGGGGAAGGAGGGGGAGAGGGAAGGCGGGGAGGGAGGGGAAGAGGGATGTGGGGAGGGAGGGGGAGAGGGAAGGCGGGGAAGGATGGGAAGAGGGATGTGGGGAGGGAGGGGAGAAGGGATGGGGGGAGGGAGGAGAAAAGGAATGGGGGTAAGAAGGGGAAAAGGGATGAGGGGAGGGAGGAGAAGAGGGATTGGGGGAGGGATGGGGGAGGGAAGGGGAAAGGGAAGGCGGGGAGGGAGGGAGAGAGGTATGTGGGGAGGGAGGGGAATGAGGAATTACGTCAAGGGTACGTTTTTTCTTTGTGGTGTTCGTGTGTTTTGCTTCCTTATTTAACTCTTCTTTTACATTTGTTTCTATCTAATTCTCTCTCTCTTTCGAAAATAAAAATACATACATACATATATATATATATATATATATATATATATATATATATATATATATATATATATATATATATATACATATATATATATATATATATATATATATATATATATATGGGACAAAGAGAAAAAAAGGCATTGGAACTCTGCCTTTTAGATCCATCTATTAAGCTATATAGATAGTCTACACATGTAAAGAGAGAGAGGAGGAGC
>BOPN01000819.1:299595-307095 GCA_017312705.2 Penaeus japonicus
TATATATATATATATATATATATATATATATATATATATATGTATATGATATATGCCAAAATCCTTAATCCTTCTTCCTACCCCGTACCCAAATATCTACCTTTTTAGCTCCTATCCTATAAGTATATATATATATATATATATATATATATATATATATATATATATATATATATATATATATATATATATATATATATATATATATATATATATATATATATATATATATATATATATATATATATATCTATATGTATATATATATACATATACACACACACACATGATAAAGAAAGAGCAAGAGAGCGCAGAGAGAGAAAGAGAGCGTGATTGAGAGCGAGGGGGCGTCCGGAGATGCAGCTGAGCGACCGCCATGCACCGCAATAAGCAGGTGTTCTCGCGAGACTCACTTGGCCGAGATTAAGAGAAAGGACAGAGGTTAATGACCTCCCATAAAGCTCAAGCTGCACTATTACTTCTTCCAGAAAGACAATGTAACAGCTTCCGGCAGTGTTGCTCAGCCATGGCACAGTGCCTGGTGAGAGACCGGCGAGCCGACGGTCTCGGATGGCACTGCGGAAGGAAGCTTTGATTCCTCGGCTGACTTTAATGAGCAGGATTCATATACAGTATGTACATGGGTAGATACTGTTCTTATGTATATACTGGCTCTATGTACTGTATCTCTATATATCTATATCACTCTGTCTATCTATCTATCTCTCTATCTATACACTTACATATATACTGTATATATAAATATAGACATTCTCTCTCTCTCTCTCTCTCTCTCTCTCTCTCTCTCTCTCTCTATATATATATAATATATATATATATATATATATATATATATATATATATATATATATATATATATATATATATATATATATATATATATATATATATATATATATATATATATATATATATATACATACAATCAAACAAACACACATATATATCTATGATATATAAATGTATATATATATATATATATATATATATATATATATATATATATATATATATATATATATATATATATATATATATATATATATATATATATATATATATATATATATTGTGTGTGTGTGTGTGTGTGTGTGTGTGTGTGTGTGTATGTGTATCTGTATATGTGTGTGTGTGTGTGTGTGTGTGTGTGTGTGTGTGTGTGTGTGTGTGTGTGTGTGTGTGTGTGTGTGTGTGTGTGTGTGTGTGTGTGTGTGTGCGTGTGTGTGTGTGTGCATGTGTGTGTGTACACAAACACACACACATACATATATACATACACACATATGTATACACATATATATCATCTACGTATAACTACATATATATAAACACAGAATTTAATATATATATAAGCAGTTCTTTAAGTGTGAGATGCTAATGGAATGAAAGTTAATAAAAAAAAATAGATAAAGGAAGGCAAGAGAAAGATAAAAAGAATAAGAAAACACACACACACACACATTCATTGCGATATCATCACAATGCAGAATACTGGCATGGCTGTTGATTAAAACTTTAGGGATCTTCAGAGGAACTTTTAATTGTATGAGCATCTACATGGTCCTAAGAAAACAGTTTTATCAATTATAGTCCAAAATAAGTGCGTTTTCCCCTTTATGCGTTAAATACTTGAAAAGCATTCTTTGGAGATAAGAGAGGAGCATACAATGCGCTTCAATCTCCTACGCACAGTAGATCACCATACAGATTTCTTTATCGTGCATCCTTCTCGTGAGACCTTGCACCGCCCTGCAAGGTCTGGGAACGCTGGAACGGGCGAGCCAACGATCAGGGTCTTTGCTAGCTGTCTGATGGGGACAGACAAGGATATGCCTCTGGTGCGAGGATATTTCTACTGAAAGCAAACTGCGAGTAACAAAAGTTTCGGGAAGATTTCTCTGTGAAAATCCTTACAAATGAAGACAGACGAGTGTTGAGTGGGGGCTTCACCCTCCACCCTGCAATTGTTGATTCCAAGTTACAAAGGCTTACGGGCAAAGAGGATTCTTCGAGCAATAAAT
The DNA here is from genome assembly GCA_017312705.2 of Penaeus japonicus. Taxonomy (NCBI): domain Eukaryota; kingdom Metazoa; phylum Arthropoda; class Malacostraca; order Decapoda; family Penaeidae; genus Penaeus; species Penaeus japonicus. Next base: position 301,638 of record BOPN01000819.1, read on the forward strand.
CACCCGGAAGCATTGTCGCGATGGGATGTGTGTTTCTCGTTACAACGCTAGTGGAAGCTGCCCGGCGGAAAGAACATTTTCGCATTCTTTGATTACTAATAGTTGATAGAGTGATATCGATCTGCAGGAAACTAGTCTACCAATCATCCACAGAATCACATACTACTCGAATGACCAGTGTGACTTAGGCACAATTATCATAAATCTCCCCTGAGTTAAAAGTACTTCTGAAAGCACGAGGGAGAAGAGTTCAACTAAGCCCCACGCGGAACGAAAGGGTTAAAGTTGAGATTTATGTTTACCCTTTTACATGTTCCACCACAACTCTGTCCCGCATGTGGGTGGCACGGATACTACTGAGATGAATTATTTCATGTTGCCAGAGTACTTGCAACTATCAATGAAAACCTTCTCGACGCTAACAAAAAGAAAGAAAGAAAGAAAGAAAGAAAAAAGGAGAAAATATTGAAAAATCTTATTGCTGGCCCCTTCGAATTTCAAAATCCTTCGCCACTCCTGTAACACCTCTCACACCTTCCTCCTTTATATAACACCTCCAGGACTCCGTGTACCGTGGGAAGCTCGATGTTTTGGGTACTCCGTGCCTGTGTTCCGTGCCATGCCGCCACAGCTGTGTTCCCTCCGAAATTCTCCCATCTTCTCCGCCAGCTGCATCGACAAGGACAAATCTCACTTCTAACATCACCTTACAAATTCATCTTACTTCACTCTGCAGTTAGCACCATCGACCCATCGACCCCCCCCCCCCCCCCCCCCCCCCCCCCCGGGGATATCGGACCTACTCGGCTACGGGAGGAACTTTAGGGTCCTCGCCGGGCTCGACGCGAGTGTGAATCTCGACCCTGTAGGCATGCGTGGCTTCGCTCTCTCTTGCAGTTTACCTTTGAGATCATTTGAGTGTCCTGTCAGAGGAACGAGAGCAGGTGATTGATATATTATACTGCAGGTGCAATATGATGATGAAAGGAGCGTGGATAGGAGGAGAATAGGAAGGTAATTCGAGTATGGGGCCGTGAGATTTAAGGACGTTTACAAAAAATAATATTTTCATTACATAGCTCATTTCATGTATTTCTCCCCCTTTCTCTAGTTTCTATCAATATTTTTGTCTATCTTTCTCATTTTGCCTCTGTCTGTCTCTCTTTCTCTCTCTCTCTCTTTCTTTACAATTTTTGACTTTCACTTCTCAAAGTGTAACACGAGTCGGCGTCAACGATAATACGTATACCGATAGTACATGTAAAATTCATGGCACATGGAATTTAGTCCTCGCGAAATACATCAGCGCATCACACACACAGCATGAATTACAACAGTCACAAGAGCTTCGACTGTATGTACTCACAACTCAACAAACGGATACAATAAAACATGGCATGCAAACGTCCTCTTTTCTATGCATCTCTATACATAATGCCCACCGGGAAGTGTGGACAGCAATCGATCGTTCTAGAATGTAGATGGTCCAGCAGAGGCGATATTTACATTACCTCCCCTTTATATCACTCACAAAGGACTATTCTCCAAACAGTTATTTCCTTTTTTTCCTTACCAGTGGCTTATCCTCAAAACAGTGGGCTGGTCATAAGAACCACCTCCGCCAGATAAGATCTTATGATAACTAAGGGAGAAGAAGAATGGGTGACGGTGAACGAGGGACACAATGGAGTTTATATTTATACCTATACACACACACAAACACACACACAAACACACACACACACACACACACACACACACACACACACACACACACATACACATATATATTATATATATATATATATATATATATATATATATATATATATATATATATATATATATATATATATATATATATATATATATATATATATATATATAAGTCTTAAGTCTCCTACCCTGTGGTTTGCCTCTCAAGCTCGAGCAGGAAAACCAGTGCGGAAAACCCCCTACAAAATACAGCGTGTTCAGTACATATTAATCTCTGCAAGTTTCCCCATTAGGCTCGCGTACCACTGTTGCAGGAGAGACCTGGTTGTTGCAGCTACTCGCTACGCTACAAACGCTTGCAAACTGTGCCAAGCCATAAGTTACCTTGACACGACCCTAACGACTGCTTGTTAACAAAACTGAGCGAGGAAATAATTGAGGATTATCTGCTCTTTCCTTCCGCCCAATAACACCCTCGGGAATCGCTCACACAAACGCCCTCGATCCCAGTTACTGTCTGCAAACTGGGGCAGTGTTGGTCATCATTATTTCTGCGTTTTGGGACGGGGATGTCGGAACTTTTTTTTTTTTTCTTTCTTTTTTTTACGACACACAGGCATATAGGTGTTCATTATCTAATTGTCTTTCGCATCTATAGCTCTGTTCATATATACACTCACACTAACGCACACACACACTCATGTATATATATATATATATATATATGTATATATATGTGTGTACATATATATATATATATATATATATATATATATATATATATATATATATGTATACATATATATATATATACATATATATACATATATATATATATATATATATATATATATATATACATATATATATATATATATATATATATATATATATATATATATATATATATATATATATAAATGTATGTATGTATGTATGTATATACACACACACACAAATAAGGTTCAGTCTTTTATATACATACAGTATTCATATCAAAGAAGCCAATCGGGAGCGAAAACTTAATCCTTTGATCTGTAGTTGACATTTGATTTAGTATTTCATGAAAAAAATCATACATAATATACGCATATTCTCACACACACACACATACACACACACACACACACAAACAGACGAGCGCGTGCATGTATATATGTATGTATGTATGTTTGAGCGTTTGCATGTATTTATATGTGTATTATAATTTATATAAAGCCAGTGTAACAGCTGATCTTAGCTTGAGGATTTTAGAGCCTGGAAGCTAATATTTTTTACAAACCTTCTAAATCAAGAATCATTTATACATTTTATTTATTCTATTTTTTGTAGGTAAACAAAGTACTCCTCAAAAGACCAAACTATGTCTTACATGAAAACAGAACAATATGTAGATAGGTTTCCCTAAGCACGATCTTGATGGCCACCTCAATAGGACTGAATTTAACAAACCAGAAGAAAGACCATGCATTTGCAATTGTTAGCAACTGAAAAAAAAAATCTGTCAACACCATCCTGAAAAATCATAAAAGAAAAAAAAAGTAAATGTGAAACTTCGCCCACATAAGATCGAACATAGATTTTGTGAACTAACGAAGAAAAACACACACCAAAACAAACAAACAAAACTACCTGACTAGAACTCCGTTTCTGATGTTATTGGAATATTGACGAGGTCCTAACTGCAACCTCTGCAAACAGCTTATTCAAGGGTAGCAGAACGTAGGCTTTCTACAAGTCATGGAACACCTCAACACATGTCGAATTGCTCGAGGTAAAGTTCCGGAATGCTTGCTTGCTTGCTTGCTTTTTTTTTTTTTTTTTTTTTTTTTTTTTTTTTTTTTTGCAATGCAACTTGCTAAGGTTCCCATCATGCAAGCGGTGGATGTAGCGAGATGGATAGAACGTGTTACGTATTACCCCGTGTTTTAGAACAATGGAATCAAGCTGACACTGTATTGTAGTGAGACTTGAAAAAGGGGTTTCGTTTTACCTTCAGCTAACTTGGTGCGTTTACTCTATTTCGGAAATGTAAACGAATTGTTATCGACTCTGATATCTCAGCAGACGAAATTTCATTGCATGCACATTCTCTGCAACATACCAGGTTTGCAACTAAATTGGCACGCGTCCAAGCAGTTAGCCAGGCTGGTTGATAAATGATCAAACTAATAAGTCAGTGTCATCAAATTCTATTATTAATTGCTATTATTAATTACTAGTTATTCTATTATTAATTAATGTTCAATTAAAATCAGTATTTCGAGAGTCAAGGGCAACGTCATGGTATAAAGTCAAAATTTACATCTACTGTGACATTTGCTTCTTTTGTATCCGCATGCTTAAACAAACAAACTGTTTTAATGCACAATTATAATTATTTGATCGACTGAAGAGCAAACAGCGAACGAGGGTCACTGTAATTACTTCTGTAAGGCTATGTAAATACTTGAAACAATAACAGCGCGTTCAGCTATTTCAGAATTCATGTTGTAATCAAGAACCAACAAAAATCACAACAGTCGGGCCCGGGAATGCAAGAAAACAACTCATTTATGTTTCGTCTTTTACGCAGAAGCAGGCAAAGGTCTTTGTCAGCCCGCGAACCTAAAATGATAAGCATTACCTGTTTTTCATGAAAAAAAAAAAAAAAATCAAAGGTGACATTGCTGTGATAATCAATATAAAGTAAATATCTAATTTTTCTCTCTAATTCCGCCTTTTTTATTATATTCATATTCACAAGTTTAAATCAAGAAGGAAAAGCGTCCAATAAATACTGTAAAATGCTAAAGAAATTGACAACTTAAAGATGATATTTATTAAGGACATGTAGAGCATTTTCACTTTTCTAAACATATATCTGCCCTCAGCATGTGTGTGTCTCTGTGTGGGCGTGGTTGTGGAGAAGCGAGGGGAGTGGGGGAAGGAGGGAGGAAGGGGGGGGGGGGGGCGATGTATGTGTGAAAGTACACGTGTACACTCTTGGATACGTATAAAAATAACCGTGTGAGTATGTGTGCGTGTGTAGATCCGAACGTGCGAACGCATACATATGTATGAGATCGCAGGCGTAAGTGCAGACGAGAGGACAGTTGTAACCTACGGGAGAGTGTGCTGTGACTTCAAGCCGTGAGGAGTAGGTGCGAGATAAGATATTCGAGAGAGTGCATACTTATCAGTTAAAAAAATGTACGTGTATATAGATGGATAGTAGTACTTATGATATACAATTATTTTACATAAATCTTAAGAATGAAGTCACTCTTCGTTCCAGAGCTGCTGCATTTTATTCTAGAAGCGTGGAGGGAAAAAAAAGACTTCCTAATTTAGACTACCAGGGAAGGCGAAGAGCTTATTCACACATCATCTGAGTTATTTGTTTTCACCGATTTTTAATATCAAAATCAAGAATTCATATAAAACAAAAAGTTCGTTATTCCTACTGCTTCTTCCTTCTCGTAGGTTACCTATATATACCTTTCATTAGCCCTGTTCTGCTCTTTCAAAAGATTTCACAGCCCGTCTTTTAATCTCGATAGTTCAGGTATGTAGTTTTAATCAGAATAGGGAGAATCCGGACGGTTCATTAAAGTCTGTGGAATATTTCTACCTGAAAATTTACATTTCGAAGGCTTTGGTCGAAGCCGAAGCACATGTTATATATAATTTCATTTAACCATTCCTCTAGCCAGTATTTAGACACACACACACACACACACACACACACACACACACACAC
>BOPN01000819.1:318496-325996 GCA_017312705.2 Penaeus japonicus
TGTATATGTATATATATATGTACACATATCTATATATGTATATGTATCTATATGTATAAATATATTTACATATGCATATATATTTATATATATTCATATTTATGTATATAAATATGTACATACATACACACACACACACACATCCTTAACCACACGACACACGCACTGTACGCACAAAATTACACGGAAGCGCAGCAAGCAAACTCTAGGGAGTTTCCCGCCCACTTTTAACTCGGCATAAATTTTCCTCGGCAGCTGGCTAATAGATATTCATCATCGCAAGCGAGAATATCTCCCGTCCTCCGATATTACCCCTGGCTGATCTTCTCTTTCTATAGTTCCCCAACTGAAGATTTCCCCAGAGCATCGTAACATTTTGCTCCATCACAAAATTGGAATTCAGAGCAAAAATTCGTCAAACTCCCTCTCACGCTCGTTCTTTCCGGCGCGGCCCATTGAGCGTGGAGGACTGACGCCAACTTACTGCGGAAAGCGACAAAGAGAAACACCAGGCTGCCAGCAGCGAATTCAATCGAAATTGTAGCTCCGTGCAGGCAAATGGCTTCGGAATACGAGCATGTAGGTGGTATAATGCACCAGAACACGCTCACACTCACACACACAGACACAACCACACTCAGTCACAGACACAGACACACCCAGACACAATCACAAACACACCCACACCCACACCCACACCCCACACACAGTCACAAACACAGACCCCCCCCCCCCACACACACACGCACACAGACAGGCAAAGACAAAAACACCTCTACATACATACAACCCCCTCCCCCCAACACACACATACGCATTCTAGACAAACCCACGCGACGCAGCCACGGGTACTTGGGTCGCCCTACGTGACTGGGTCTTTGATCACCTCTTCCGATGTGAATTATGTGGTGGCTGTGGTCCTCACTGTGTCACGTGACTGGGTCGTCTTGCTCTGCTTGACGACGGCTCTTGTGATCACGTGATTTTTTTCTTATTTTTTTCCGGTTAAGAATACAAAAAAAAAAAAGAAAAAAAAATATCAAAGAAAATTGTCTTGGTGTAAGCTGTGTTCATAATGCGTGAATTTAATTTTCTTGTTGTCTTTACATTAGACAGGAACATAAAAGTTAAATTTAAAATAGATATCAGACATTTTAGAATCTCATCTCGTAACTGGATTCTTTCAAGGGGAAAAACTGTCACATTTTTAAAAAGAATAAAGAGATGCAAAGCAAATTCAATTACGGGTTCAAAGTAATAAAAAAAGAAAAGAAAAGAAGGAATATATGCGCTGCCGATGATATTGATATCACACGTGCGGAAAAAGGAGATAGATAGATAGATAGATAGATAGATAGATAGATAGATAGACAGAAAGCGAGCGAGAAAGAGAGAGAGAGAAAAAGAGAGATGAGAGACAAGGGAGAGAGGGGAGAAACAGATCAATGGGCTTACTCCTTACCCCCCCCCCCTATCTCTCTCTCTCTCAGTACACCAACTTAGAATGAGAATCTCCTATGATTACAGTAATGGCGACGGAGTACAAAGGCACCAGCGCCAGCCGTCTTCCGCGAACACCGGCTTAGACAATACCGGGTTCTTCCCTCGCTACCGGTACATTACTGAGATGGAGACCGGGAGAAAAACAACATCATACTAACTTATATATATATATATATATATATATATATATATATATATATATATATATATATATATATATATATATATATAGAAAGAGAGAGAAAGAGAGAGAGAGAGAGAGAGAGAGAGAGAGAGAGAGAAAGAAAGAGAAAGAGAAAGAGAAAGAGAGAGAGAGAGAGAGAGAGAGAGAGAGAGAGAGAGAGAGAGAGAGAGAGAGAGAGAGAGAGAGAGAGAGAGAGAGAGAGAGAGAGAGAGAGAGAGAAAGTGAGAGAGAGAGAGAGTGAGGAATGGATATATACATACATACACACACACACACACACACACATATATATATATATATATATATATATATATATATATATATATATATATATATATATATATATATACCTATATATATATAAAGAGAGAGAAAGAGTGAGAGAGAGAGAGAGATAGAGGGAGAGAGAGAGAGAAAGAAAGAGAAAGAGAAAGAGAAAGAGAAAGAGAAAGAGAGAGAGAGAGAGAGAGAGAGAGAGAGAGAGAGAGAGAGAGAGAGAGAGAGAGAGAGAGACAGACAGAGAGAGGGAAAGAGACGGAAAGGAAAGAAAAAAAAAAAGGATATATTTCACCCCCGTGAATCAAGCTATCCACAAAAAAACAAAAAAACAATAATACTTCCCTACAGTGACTAGACCATATAAATACGAAGACCGACCTCGAAATAACCAGCCAAAGGGTAAAAAAGAAATTGCGCAAAATGGAGAGGAAAGTAAATCGAGAAAATCATAAGGGCTGAGAAGACGAGCGTAAACAAGGCACACGCTATGATGTGAATAGAGCCAATGTGCACCTCCGCTTTCTTGGAAACTGCTAGTCTGTCTCACACTGGATTCCTTAGCCACACCCTTTAAAGAGCGCTAAAGCTGTGCTGTTTACACACTGCCTCGGTATAGGCAGCGTGAAGCTCTTTATACACCAGTCAGTGTGAGTTCCTCGGGTTGTTTATCCACCTTTTTTGGTATATGACCACATCAAGGTTGGAATCTACAGCCGCTCAACACGTCAACACGGTGATCCATAGCGCTGCTCGGTATTCATCTCAAGGTTCCTTATATAAGTATCTTATGTCACTTATAAGTATGTCACTTATGTCACTTATACTTATATCTTATAAGTATGTATCAATACTTACATAAGTATCTTGTGTCACAACAGCTTAAAATCCTGCAATATTTTATATAAGTAGTGTTGCAATCAAGTTCATCACTCTGTAGACTAGTTATGCTTTTGTCTCTGTTAATAATCGTTCGAGTCTTCCCGAGCTACTGTAATCATATACGTACCTTTAATTATGAGTCTGTACAATTTACGCAATAACAAAAGGCGACAAATGAGAAGAGATAGTGTATATCTCTCCATTCAACCTGGCGAACAACCGTGTATTGAATACGTTCCCGGGAATATATACGCACATTTTAGCTAAAGGTGGTACTTCTGTTTTTGCGATATATACCCACACACGTGTGCCCGAGTAAATCCTTACCTCTGAAATGCTAAAAAGAGATGGAAAATACTCAAGACGAGTATTACCAAGCAGAGAGAACAAGAGAGCGGGAAAGAAAGAGCAAGAGAGATAGATAGATAGATAGAGAGAGAGAGAGAGAGAGAGAGAGAGAGAGAGAGAGAGAGAGAGAGAGAGAGAGAGAGAGAGAGAGAGAGAGAGAGAGAACAATGCTATTACTAATGCTTTTGGATAAAGTTCGTAATTTGTATCAAGATGTGGTATCCTCTTTGACGGTCTACTAAAGTGGATTAAGTGTAAATATATTCACGGTCTCTAAGTGTGAGCAATGGAAACAACACATAAACGTATACCTTCGCAGTACCTGCGGGAGCAATCTAGCCACAAAGGGTACATGTTGCAGACTTGAACAACCGTACTGTGGAGAATAATTACAAGTAGATTTCAACACTCACTCAAATTAACATATGCTTCAATGCTCATACACACACGCGGGCACACGCACATACACACACAGACACAGACACACACGCACACACACACACACACACGCACACACACATATACAAACACACACTCACAGATACACACATAACCTCTCTCTCTCTCTCCCACACGCAAACTCATGCCATCATAATTAGTATATAAATCCTGTGAAGATCATAGATTGAAGCCAATATGATCTCGCGTTGTCATTCATTAAGAGAATTAGTGGCCAACAGTCGTGACAGCAAACGAGGTAAACCAATTAAAACATTAATTATGATGATGATCAGATCCTTGACATTATCAGCAGCTGTGGATATTATTAAAGCTTCAAATACCTCGATAACTTTCATTTCCGACTTATGATGAGGTGACGAAATAATGAAATGAGTCCCCCCCCCCCCCCAACTCTTTTAGCATGACATGGTATCCCCCACTTGTAACAGATGGGGACTCGGCCTATCTCATGATATATACTCTTGGTGCTTTTTAATGTGCTGGAGTCTGCTATGTGGAGAGGATGTGACGTTGCTTAAAATTGATATGAGATTTTTATTTTTTTCTTTATGGATATTGTATAATGTTTCGTATCAAATACAGAATGGGATAATCTACGTTCAGAATGTAGTGTTTGTCTCTCACTTATAGATAAAAGTACTGTTCTATTTTTACCACACTTAAAGATTCTTTTACTTTAATTTTCCTTTAGTATCTGACAACTGCCCATCGCTATCGACATTGTTAAGCTATAATGCCTATGAAAATTCTTCACTATAAGCATCGTTAATTACCATGAAACACCATAAAACTCCTACTATGAGTTGTTTGCTTCCAACCCAAGCTTACACTGGTAAACACAACCGTCGCAACTTTTTAACAACAATACAACAAAACTTTTAATTGCGATTTTCTTCTAATCTGTTACTTTAATTTCACGGCGTTCTAACTTAGCAAAAGGTAACGTGTACTTGTTCGTATTCTGTAATTTCTTGGTTAACATTATGAATGATCACGTGATAAAAGAGTAACAACACGCAAGTACTTTCCTTCAGATTAGTTTAGTATTAATATTTAGCATTAAATTCGAAGTTTTAAGAATCCACGTCAACCTCACCGAACAGCATCGGGAATATAGTCACAACATTAACAAAAAACAACAACAACAACAAAGAAACAACAAAATCTTTATCCTTTAAAGAAAAAAAAAATCCTGTTACAAGCATTTGTTGGCAGCATCAGCACCGCCACAGGAGCAACATTATGGTCCAGCGTCAACATCCGCGGCCGCCGCATCTCCTGGGAAGTCGTACGCTAAAAATCCATGAATTTACAATTACCAAGTGAAGCAAGGAGCTCCGCCCGCCTGCCGTCCCCTTTTCTCCTTGCCTTGGCCTTCTCCTTTCCTTCCCCTTGCCCTTCACGTCCCTTACTCCAGTTCCTCCTCTCCACTTTTCTTCTTGCCTTGGCCTTTCTCCTTTCCTTCCCCTTGCCCTTCACGTCCCTTACTCCAGTTCTTCTCTCCTTTTCTTCTTGCCTTGGCCTTTCTCCTTTCCTTCCCCTTGCCCTTCACGTCCCTTACTCCAGTTCCTCCTCTCCCCTTTTCTTCTTGCTTTGGCCTTTCTCCTTTCCTTCCCCTTGCCCTTCACGTCCCTTACTCCTGTTCCTCCTCTCTCCTTTTCTCCTGGCCCTTCCTCTTCCCTTCCCGCTTCACCTTGCTTCTTCGCTTCCCCCTCCCCTTCTACTTCCTTTTCACGTCCCTCCCTCTCGTTCCTCCCGTCGACTTTCCTCATTCCTCTTCCCCTTCCACGTCACCTCTCATTCCTCCCGTCTCCTTTTCTCCATCTCCTTCCCCTTCATCTTCCCCTTAATCTTCCCTTCCCGTTCCCCTCATCTCCTTTTCCCCTTGCCCTTCCCCTTGCCTTTCCCCTTCTCCTTCCTCTTCGCCCCCCCCCCCTCCCCTTCCTCCCACTCCCATCCGTAACCTCCCGTCTCTCCCCTCCCATCCTCCCTCTCCCTCTCCCCCCCCACTATCCTCGAGCTCAGGCCCGAGACCCACTCGATTGAATAATACTCAACCGAGGGATAATGCGAACTAGCAAACACTCCATACTTTCGCGAGTGGGGCGAGGAGGCCAGTTGCACAATGTGCGCCCCAAGAGCTCAAAAAATGTACGAAGGGCGTTGCTGATGGAGGAAGGAAGAAGGGGGAGGAGGAGGAGGGGTACTGGGAGGAGGAGGGGTACTGGGAGAGGGAGGGGGAGGGGTTGGGGGTGAGGCGTTGATTGGGAGGGGAAGGGAATGTGATAGAAGGGTAATAGGGGGAGGGAGGGAGGATAAATGGTGGGGGGGGGGGGGTAAGGTAGTCGTCGAGGAGGAGTGGAGTGCGAGGAAAGGAGGATGAGGACGAAAGGCTGAAAGGGGAAGGCAGTCGAGAGGATCGTCAGAAGCGAGAGCAGGAGGACGGATGGAAGAGAGGGGGAGGAGGGGAGGAGGGGAGGAGGGGAGGAAAGAGCGAGGGGAAAGGGGAAAGGGTAGGAGGGAACGAGGTGAGAGGGGAAAGGGTAGGAAGGAGCAAGGGGAAAGAGGAGAGAGAAAAGGGGAAAGGGAAAAGGGGAGAGGGGAAAGGATAGGAAGGAGCGAGGGAAAAGGGGAGGAGGGAGCGAGGGGAAAAGGGAAAGGGTTGGAGGGAGCGAGGGAAAGAGGGAGGAAGGAGCAAGGGGAAAGAGGAGAGAGAAAAGGGGAGAGGGGAAAGGGTAGGAAGGAGCGAGGGAAAAGGGAAGGAGGGAGCGAGGGGATAAGGGAAAGGGTTGGAGGGAGCAAGGGAAAAAGGAAGGGGCGAGGGGAAAGGGTTGGAGGGAGCGAGGGAAAGAGGGAGGAAGGAGCAAGGGGAAAGGGGAGAGAGAAAAGGGGAGAGGGGAAAGGGTAGGAAGGAGCGAGGGGAGATGGGAAAGGGGAAAGGGGAGAAAGAGGGAGGGCGATGGCAGGACTTCAGTCTGAGCGGATGCATTAGTATGCCAAAGAGCTTCTCCTCTTTGACTCTGCTTATTATTCCTCCAGCACATAGCCGAGGAAGGAAAAATGCTACTTGCGCCGGAGAAGAAAAAATGGAAAGGAGCAGAAGAAGAAAAAAAAAACAACAACTTACAAATTAGAATTTACGATCCCATGTTGCCGCACTTTTAGGATGATCACCATGAGAATCTAAATGCAACAGCTTCTCTCCATTCCTCCCCCCTCCCTTCTCTATCCCTCCCCCAAGCCTAGCAATAACCCCCCTCCCCCCTCTATGCACTCCCTACGCCCAAAACCACTTCCCCAACTGAGGACAAGCAAGCGGGCGTCCAGTTAATCTGCCGCATCGACTGGATCAACTCCCATCAACTCTTATCAACTCGGAAATGAATCCAACACAAGGGGAGGGAAGAGCCAAAAAGAACTGCCGGAGCAAGGCACGGACGCCATGCTAAATAATTTACGGTGCACCTGTTTCGGAGGCTCGGACGGAGCTGCTGGGAATTGAAAAGAAGAAAAAAAAAGCAAAGCAAAGGAAAGAAGAGGAATTTGTAAAAATGGTGAGAGAAGAAGAAGAAGAAGGAGGTAGAGGAGATAGAGGAAAGGAAGAGGAGGAGGAGGAGGAGAAAAATCAGAACGTATAAAATGCCGAATGGACTCGCCACCCACAGATCCGCCGGGGAAGGTGACAAAGGAATGAAAAATTGGTGTGGCTTCGAGGAACGAAAAGGTCGGTTTGATTTATTCATTTTCCGACCAGGTTTACGAAAAGTTTGTATGCAGCTGATCTTTTGTCTTTAATAAACATTTTCGCTCCGGGAACTTTGGATTACAAGTCGTAGGAAAAAACG
>BOPN01000819.1:340996-350996 GCA_017312705.2 Penaeus japonicus
CTTATTCTTATCATTATCATTATTATTATTACTATCATTATTGTTATATATCACAATTATCATTACTATTATCATCATCTTTATCGTTGTCATTATCAATATCATAATCATTATTATTATTACTATCATCATCATTATTGTTATCATTATAATCATTACCATTATTATTATTATTATTATTAGTAGTAGTAGTAGTAGTAGTATCAATTATCATTATTATTATTATTATCATTATTATCATCATTAGTAATAGTATTATCATTATTATCATCATTAGTAATAGTATTATCATTATTATCATCATTAGTAAAATTATTATCATTATAATTATCATCATCATTACCATTACTAATATTATCAGCATTGTTATCATTATCATTATTATGATGATGATAATAATCATTAATCATTATCATTATCATCCTCATCACTATCTTCATAATCATTCCCATTATCTTTATTACCTTATCGTAATTATCACCATCATCATTATCGTTATTATCGCTTTTATTCAGTCTCCCTTTTTCGTTTCCTCGTTTCATGATTTTGATCTCGGGAATTTTCATCCCGGTCTTTTTCATTAACATTCTTTCATAAAATCTGTCTTTCAGCGTTTATTAATATTTCTTCCCGTTTCTTTCTTATTCTCTCATCCCCCTCTTTCTTTCTTGTCTTGTTCTCTTTCTCGTTCTCTCTCTCTCTTTCTCGTTCTCGTTATTTCTCTCTTTCTCTTTTCTCACTCTCTCTCTCTCTCTCTCTCTCTCTCTCTCTCTCTCTCTCTCTCTCTCTCTCTCACTCTCATTCTCACTCATTCAGTCTGTGAGATGTACTTCAAGTGCCACTTAAGGACAGGCTGCTTGCCACGTGGCTACCGCGTGGAGGACGAGGAAAGTGTCCGGCTTGGAAACTTGTTGATGACATTGGGTCAAGTATGAAGGTTCATTCTAGCTTGATCTCACACTCTCTCCTTCACTCACTACTGCACTTACGGCAGGAGTGGCAGCTCTGCCGAGACACACACGTCCGACAAGCCATCGCTACCCTAGTAAATATCACAATATCACCTGTGCCGTTATCTATCAATAAAGGAATCAAGAACCACTACACTTTGGCTCAAAAGAAAAGAAAAAAAAGAAAAGAAAAAAAATTGTGAGAACACAAGCCTCATACAGTCACTCACTACCTCTCACTCTCTCTCTTACACACAGTCACTCTCTATCTCTCTCTCTCTCTTTCTCCTTCACTCTCTCTCTGTCTGTCTCTCTCTCTCTCTCTCTCTCTCTCTTTCTATCTATCTATCTCCGTCTCTCTCTCTCTCACTCCAGTCCCATCTTTTCTTACCATTACTCTTTCTCACATTTTTTCTCCTCTATTTTTTTTCTCATGCACTCTCTCTTTTTATTAATGGTTTGATTCTCTTTCTCGCACCTTCACTTCCCTCTCTATATCTGCATCGTTGTTTCTTTCACTGCTTTTCTTCTTTTGTTTTTCCTTCTCACCTCTCTCCTCGCCCCCCTCCTTTCTTTTCTCTCTCATTCTTTCTCTGCCTCTCTCCCAATCTCCTTGTCATTCTATCTTTTGATTTTGTCTTTCTTCGCTATTTCATCATTCGCATCATTCTTTTACATTATTCTCGCTCCCGATTTTGCAACTGTCTCTTAATTTCTTAAATTAACTTCGGCCTTATTCCTAATCCTAATCCAAAACTTCAATTTGCTTTCCAGTGACATTCCAATCCCAACGTAAAACTTAATTTCTGAAAAAAAAACACAGAAATATTTTTCCTTATTATGAAAGATCAATAAGAATAATGCTAAATATAAGGAAAAAGATGAAATGTAAAGAGATAAAGTGAAACACGGACAAAACAAGAAATGAAACAGCAAATCGTGAGGTTTTGAGTAGCATTAAATTCCTTATCGGATGATAAAAACCTTCGTTTCGGTTTTATCATTTAATGAAGAGGATAGCATGGATTCGAAACGTCTTGAAATATTGTTCCTTTTATTTTTGTGTCTGCCTTTCATTTCTAGAATTTCTATTCTTCGTTTCTTATACTTTGTGTTTCCTCTCCTTTTTTCTCTTCCATTGCTGTGTAAGTATTCATTTACATTTCGTATCTTATTTGTTTCTTATTTGTGTATCACATTCTCACCATTACTTTGACGAGTAATATTCTCTTCGTTTCATTCTTTCTGTCTGTCTTTTTCTTTTTGCATTGTCATCTTTTTGAAGTCTCTTCCTCCTTTCTCTATCTTCATATTGCACGTTACCTCTTCATTGCGATTCTTCTCATTTGCTCTTCTTTATTGCACTTGATTTTACAGCCAATATTAGACTCAGCATTCGTCTGCTAACTCAGCCTTGTTCTTCTCATTCTCTTTTTCCTTTTCCCTTCCTTCTCCCACCCACCTCTTTCTGCTTCTTCCTTTGAATCTCGTGTTTCCTGCATCACTAAAACGCTCATCCTCGCATCAGTATATTTGCTTCACTTTCCCTGAAATTTACTTCGATTGTAGATCTCTCTTAGAAGCCTCGTCTCTTTTTTACTCTTCTTTGTTATTCATTTATTATTATTATTTTTTGGTCTGTCTGTTTTTCAATCTCCTCTCTCTCTCTCTCTCTCT
Organism: Penaeus japonicus; assembly: GCA_017312705.2. Classification (NCBI taxonomy): domain Eukaryota; kingdom Metazoa; phylum Arthropoda; class Malacostraca; order Decapoda; family Penaeidae; genus Penaeus; species Penaeus japonicus. The sequence continues at coordinate 343,624 of BOPN01000819.1, forward strand.
CTCTCTCTCTCTCTCTCTCTCTCTCTCTCTCTCTCTCTCTCTCTCTATATATATATATATATATATATATATATATATAAATCCTTTTCCACCCCCCACCCCTCTCATCCCACCCCTTCCTACCCCCCACCCCGCCCCCCTCCCACCCCACCCCACCAGCTCTTCCAGCGCTGCCACCCATCGAGCTTAAACCTCGCGGGAGATGAGGCGTATGCATTTCCAGGATTTGGTCTGAGATATGGAAGAGTTACGGGGTGTGGGCGAGCGAGCCTCAGCTGGTCGTGTCTTTTCCTGTGACTTTCTTTGGTCCTTCGTCTGTCAGCTGAGATCCGTCTCGAGGAGGGAGGAGGTGCGAGAGGTTTTATTGGTGAGGAGAGAGAGAGGGTTGGTGATTGCGAAGGGAGGAATTCTGCCGCTTGGTGGTGATGGCGAATGTGGTGATGAAGTAACGATGTGATGATAATGGTAATTTCTCCCCAGGTGGTGATAATGGGTTGATGAGATTTAATTACATTAAAGGCGGGAAGATGGTTCAAGTGTGACGTAGGAAAGAACTATAGAAGCTCCTGCTCGAGGTGTTCTTGAGATGTGGGGGGTTGGGGGTCGGGGGGGGGGGGTTAAGGATAAAGCGTTTTTTATGGCGAGAGTGAAAATGAAGGCATATTACGTTTCGCAATGGTAAGATGCGAGTGGGTGCTTGTGTGATGGAGAAGTATCCTTAAAAAATGGTTACGGTGAAGTTATAAGTTTAAAGGTAGAGGCATAAAAAATATTTAAAAAATATTCACAAAAAGAAGATGGCATATATATATATATATATATATATATAAAGAGGGAAAAAAGTACGAACTTCCTGAAAAAAAAGTCTTCAAAATAAAAGGTAAGAACGAAAAGGGGAGAGACAATATACGTGATACTGTCGCTACATTCCTTCTCTAACTAGGAGAGTTGCGATTGGACGAGGGAGCAGGAGGGGGGATACTAGGTGGGGGAGGAGGGGTAAGGAGGGGAGGGAGGGGTGGTAAAGGGGGTGGTAAGGGGGGAGGGGGAGGGTCTGGAAGATGGGTGGGAAGAGGGGGGAGGAAGGGTCTGGAAGATGGGTGGGAAGTGGGGGGAGGGGGAGGGTCTTGAAGATGGGTGGGAAGTGGGGGGAGAGGGAGGGTCTGGAAGATGGGTGGGAAGAGGGGGAGGGGGAAGGTCTGGAAGATGGGTGGGAAGAGGGGGGAGGGGGAAGGTCTGGAAGATGGGTGGGAAGAGGGGGGAGGGGGAGGGGGTGGTGAAAGGAAAGAGGGAGAGGCGATAATGAGCTTTTGATGGTCGTTCTAAGTTTATCGAAGATCGCGGAGGCTGCGATACCCTGTTTTGGTGCCTCGGTAGGTTTCTCGATGTGATGAGATGTGGGATGGTGAGGGGCGATGTGGTGAAGAACCGTGCTGTGGTGACTCCTGCTGGGATGATGTCATAAAAAAAAGGAAAAGTTGTGCTGTTGTGGAGTTTGTTCTCCGCCGTGTTCTATGGTAGAACTTGATATTATGATGACTTAATTGAGGTATATGTTATGATGTGAAAGGTCTGTTGTGGTGACTCCTTCTGATGTGCTATATTGTGATGATCTAGGTTGAGGTTGTGAAGATCATTTTGTTATTGATGTTTCCTTTTTGTTTTTCAAACTGTGGATGGAATAATGTTGTGGAGAAAAGGATGCTTTCTGATTTACATACGAACCTTGTACTTTTCTTCTTTTCTCCTCTCTCTCTCTCTCGTCTCCCCTCCCTCCTCTCTATCATTTTATCCCTCCTTCCTTCCCTCCCTCTTTCTGTCTGTCTCTCTCTTTTTTTTCCCTCGCTCTCTCTCTCTCTCTCTCTTTTCTCTCTCTCTCCTTCTTCCTCTCACCCTCCCCCATTCCCCTCAACCTCCCCCTCTCTTCCTCTTCCTCTCCTCCCTCTCTCCTCCTCTTCTTTCTCCCCTCCCTCTCTCCTCCTCTTCTTCCTCCCCTCCCTCTCTCCTCCTCTTCCTCTTCTCCCCCCCCCTCCCCCATAACGGTTCCTCAGGACACCCCAAGTCCTCGGAGCACACTCACGCTCTCCCCAGACAACCCCACGGTTCAGACGACAGGACAGACAAATATGCCCCGTCCCTGAACCAGCGTATGCAAATGAAGTTGCATGCAATCCCAGAAGGATTTTAGAATGTGCCTAAGAACGAGTGGAAGCTCTCTTGATGTTTTCTCGGTGTAATTGGATTCTCATTTCTTAAGATGCGATACTTAAGGGTAATACTTCAAGCTTCATCTAGTTTGATTTCCAGACGAGTAAACTGTTCTTTGTGTTGCCAGAGGCGCGGTGTTTGCCGTGAAATCATCTTTATTTTCAGTGTTTGTTGATATAGTATGGTTCTTGTGCGATTGTCAGTGTTGTTTAATAATGTGTCTGAACGTATAGTATAGGAATTGGAATTTCGGCGTCTGTTAAAATCATATAAACTAGAATATAAATTTTTGAATGAATTTTTTTATGAATATAATTTTTAACATGCCATTTGAGTACGTCAATGTATATATATATATATATATATATATATATATATATATATATATATATATATATATATATATATATATATATACACACACACACACACACTCTTTTTTTTTTTTTTTTTTTTTTTTTTAAGCGTTTCCTAAAGTATAATTGCATACAAACGGACCTATGTGTGTATAATTGCTATACTAGTGTGTCGAAGAAAGACATATGATTTGTCTTTTCTTCTTGCTGTCTGTGTCCTCTTTTTTCTTCTATTTGGGACACGAAAAGTTTTTCTTGTGAAGAAAAAACAATTAAAGAGAAAAAAAGTAGTATGGAGTTACGTTAGCCCAAAGGGAGTTGGAAAACACAATGCTCGGGTTTGGGACAGAAGAGGAGAGAGAGAGAGAGAGAGAGAGAGAGAGAGAGAGAGAGAGAGAGAGAGAGAGAGAGAGAGAGAGAGAGAGAGAGAGAGAGAGAGAGAGAGAGAGACGTTGGGATATTATAAATATCAACGAAATGGAATTTTGGAAATCAATATAGTGCAGGAAGTGAGTAAAATTGTAACATTTTCAGAAATTGATAGAAATTATAGAAATTATAGACGTCGGAAAAGTTTTTTTTTTTTTTTTTTAAATCGATATCACTTTAGAAGTAAATTGACAAAATTTTAAGAATCAAAAGATTACAGGGATCATGGAAATGGACACAAGTTTTGAGACCATTAGAACTATAGAAATTAAACACTTTATTTCCTATCTGGTGATTGAATGGATATTAACAATTTCAGATTGAAATGCTGGTACTAGTTACTGATAATAAAATACCAGCAAAAAAGAAGAAAAAAAAAATACTTTGAAGAAACGTGGGGAACACTGAGACGAGGTATAAAGAAATTTGTGAGTATGAATAAAAAGAGATGAAAGAGAAGAATAAAGGGGAAAAAAGAGAGAGCGACAACGAGACAAAAAAAAAAAAAAAAAAATCATGAACCCAGACTCTCCCTCTCAAAAAAAAAAAAAAAAAAAAAAAAAAAATATATACATGACAACATAAAAAAGTAAATAAAACAAATACACACAAAATAAAAATAATGAGAAAAAAAGGAAAAAAAAAATACTAAGAAAAGAAGAAGAAGAAGAAAAAAAAAACTCCCACACCCACCCACACACATACACACACAAAAGAAAGAAAAAAAACAACAACAACAACACACACACACAAAGGAAAAGAAGCCGAAAAAAAACACACACACAAAAGAAAAGAAGAAAAAAAAATAAAAAATAAAACAAAAAAATAAAAAAAAGAAGGAAAGAAAAGGTCTTATCAGAACGCAGACTAAGGGAGACGTGACCGAGAGGAAAGGATGCTGTCGAATGGAGATTGGATGAGGTCTGGTTGAAGGAGATACTGGCAACCATGAGGAAAGAGTTGCCTCGGCGGATGGGCCGAGACTCGAAGACAAGTCCGTTGGGGAGGGAGATGATGAGGGGAGGGAGGAATGGGAGGAGGGGGATGATGAGGGGAAGGAGGAATGATGAGGGGAGGGAGGAATGATGAGGGGAGGGAGGAATGGGAGGAGGGGGATGATGAGGGGAAGGAGGAATGATGAGGGGAGGGAGGAATGATGAGGGGAGGGAGGAATGATGGGAGGAGGGGGATGATGAGGGGAGGGAGGAATGGGAGGAGGGGGATGATGAGGGGAAGGAGGAATGGGAGGAGGGGGATATGTGATGATGAGGGAGGGAAGAATGGGAGGAGGGAGATGGGATGATGAGGGGAGGGGAGGAATGATGAGGGGAGGGGAGAATGGGAGGAGGGGGATGGGATGATGAGGGGAGGGGGATGATGAGGGGAGGGAGATGAGGAGGGGAGGGAGGAATGATGAGGGGAGGGAGATGATGAGGGGAGGGAAGAATGATAAGGGGAGGGGAGAATGATGAGGGGAGGGAAGAATGGGAGGAGGGGGATGGGATGATGAGGGGAGGGAGGAATGATGAGGGGAGGGAGGAATGATGAGGGGAGGGAGATGATGAGGGGAGGGAGGAATGATGGGAGGAGGGGGATGATGAGGGGAGGGAGGAATGGGAGGAGGGGGATGATGAGGGGAGGGAAGAATGATGAGGGGAGGGAAGAGTGATGAGGGGAGGGAAGAGTGATGAGGGGAGGGAAGAATGGGAGGAGGGGGATGATGAGGGGAGGGAGGAATGGGAGGAGGGAGATGATGAGGGGAGGGAAGAAAAGAAAAAGGAGGAGGGTAATGAGGGAAGGGAAAAATGTGAGAAGGAAGGAAGGAAGGAGAGAGGGAGGAGGGGAAGGATAAAGGGAGGGAAGAATGCAAAGAAGAAGAGCATGATGAGGAGAGGGAAGAATGGGAGAAGGAGGAAGAGAGGAGGGATGATGGAGGAAGAAAAATGAGGAGGGAGATGGGAGCGGAGAGAGAGAAGAGAGGAGGGAAGAATGAGATGAAAGGTTGATGGGAAAGGGGAAGCATGAAGATGATGATGATGGTGGGAAGGGGGAGGAGGGAGGAGAGAGGAGTGGGGAGGAGGAGGAGGAGGAAGAGGGTTATAAGAGAAGGGAAGAGAGAATTAAGAGAGGAAGAAGAAAAGGAAGAAAAAGAAGAAGAAGGAAGAGGAGTAGGAGAAGCAGATAAAATAAAAGGATGAGGGGAAAGAGACGACTGGAGGAAGATAAGAAAGAGGAGGAGGAAAAGGAGGAGGTGAAGGAAGAGGAGGAGGAAAAAAAAGAAGAAGAAGAAGAGAGGAGGAGGAGGAGGAGGAGGAGGAAGAAGAGGACCGAGGAAGAGGAGGAAGAAGAAGAAGAGGAGGAGGAGGGGAAGAAAGGGAGAGTGGAAGGAGGAAAGTGAACTTAGCGACGCTGGTAAAATAATGATAAGGGTGTACATTATTAGTAGTAGTGGTAGTGTGCGCTGGCGAGAGTTTGCATGAATGAAACCGGAGATTGTGAATGGGGGCTTTGGTATTACATAGCACAAGATTTTGAATGAATCTTTTGACAATAGAGTTGTCTCTTCTTCATTACCAACCCTACAAACAAACACACACACACACACACACACACACACACACACACACACACACACACACACACACACACGCACGCAAACATACATTACACTATATACGTAGAATCAGCAGTATAGTAAAAGGACGACAAGTTGAAGGATGGGTGGAATGGTTTTGGACGAGGGTGTATAATGAAGGGAAATATAGCGAAGGGCGAGGTAGTGCGGATAGGGAGAAGGGGAGAGGGGGAATGGGGGAGAGGAGGATAGGAGGAGAGGGGGGAGAGGGGAAGAAGGGGAGAAAGGAGAGGAGGAGAGGGGAGAAGGGGAGGAGGGGAGAGGGGCAGAGGGGGAGAAGGGGAGAAGGGGAGAAGGGGGAGGGGGGAGGGGGAGAGGTAGTGCGGATGAGGAGAGGGGGAGAGTGGGAGTCGCGAATGAAAAAAGGGAGGGTGAAAAGAGCTGGAAGAAAGATTGATAGCGGCGCGAGTGACGGAGGGGGAGAGAGATTGGGAAAGGGGAGGATATGGACAGAGAGGTGATGATAATGGGGGTGCGAATTGAGGGAGGGGGAGAAGAGGAAGAGAGTCTAGAGAGAGAGAGAGAGAGAGAGAGAGAGAGAGAGAGAGAGAGAGAGAGAGAGAGAGAGAGAGAGAGAGAGAGAGAGAGAGAGAGAAATAGAGAAAGAGAGAGAGAAATAGAGAAAGAGAGAGAGAAATAGAGAAAGAGAGAGAGAAATAGAGAAAGAGAGAGAGAAATAGAGAAAGAGAGAGAAAGGGAAAGAAAGAGAGAGAGATGGAGGGAGGGAGGGAGGGAGGGAGGGAGGGAGAGAGAGAGAGAGAGAGAGAGAGAGAGAGAGAGAGAGAGAGAGAGAGAGAGAGAGAGAGAGAGAGAGAGAGAGAGAGAGAGAGAGAGAGAACGAGAGCGAGAGAGGGTGAGTGCAAGAGAGAGAAAGAGTGAGACTTAAAGATATGGATAGATAAATAAACAGAAAGAAAGACAAACAGTTAGACAGGCAAACATATAGAAATATAACAGACAGACAGACAGATAGAGCGCAGGCGTGATACAGAGAGACCTCTTCGCCGTGAGAGGGAAAAAGGGAGAATGAGGGAGGAACATACACAGATAACGAAAGTGGAGATAGGTAAAAGAAGCAGAGAAATCTTGAGCCATCCCGAGTCGCCTTAACGACATGAAAATGCCCCCCCCCCCCCCCAGAAGAAAAAAAAATCGAAAAATACACCATTTTTCCTGCATGTAACATTTTGACACCTGTTGCAGTTTTACACGTGGCTTGACCATCGTAATACGTGTACCTCGGAAGCTATCTGAGATTCGAAATTAATCAGAGTGAATGTCCCAATTTGTATGGCGATAATTGAGCACTGAAATCCAGGAATAGTTTAATCAAGTGATCGCCGCTTCCAGCTTACGCTCACACGCCCGCATGTGAACGCCCGTGAAGGACATAGCATATCCGTGGGCGTTGATAAGAAGGAAAGATGCAACCGGCAATGGTACAGACACCTTCATGACAACATTCTAGGAGCAAAAGGCCGAAGAAGAATCTGGAATATTGCACGCACAGCGCCGTCTCGACATGCATCCTGGCGAACGAAGTGTAAAGAAAGATGCACAAAGAAAATGGAAAAAGCTTGGTGTGAGGAGAGGCTGCGTTGCCGGGGATTGCAGGGCAGAGGAGGGACGCCATGTAATTGCCAACATGACGACAAAACGATCATTAGTTGAACTGCAATATCAACGATATTTTAAAATCAAAGTGTAAATTAAGGTACAAATAGCGTGCGTGTGGGTCCGGGCGT
>BOPN01000819.1:353496-355996 GCA_017312705.2 Penaeus japonicus
AGTAAATCATTAGATTTATACGCGAATGATAATCAGTAAATGCTTGACATTTATTGTCATCATTTCATAATCATTTCATTGTCCACTGCAAAGCTGCATTTTCATTTATCATCAACTGCAAAAATAAAAATAAATAGATAAAAAATTTAATTAGTTTCAATGCATTCCCGGCATCGATACAAGCTTTTTAGTGAAAATCTTTGGAACGAAGACTTTGAAATAATTATCTATATTGAATGTTACATTATTCCTTGGCTGGTGATGATGATGATGATGATGTTGGTGATGATGATGATGATGATGATAGTGGTGGTGATGATGTGATGATAATAATGACAGTGATAATGATATCTATAATAAAACGACAGCAATAATAATAATAATAATAATGATAATATAATAACAATAATGATACTTATGATAATTATAATAACAATGACATCAAATAATAGGTCAATACTAACAATAATAATAACAACAACAACAACAGCAATAATAACAACAATATCAAATAAACAGCCACAACAAAATACAAGAACATCCTGACTTGACTTGTAGGTGTACCTTGATGTTAACCCTTTCTATTTTCGGAAAGGAAGAGTTCCAGGGGTCCTATTACGTCACGGATGTAAACAAATGACGCCTCGAGAGAATATTTGTCGAGTACTCTATGGCTCTTCTTGCGAGCACCTCTCCTAGACTTCGGGGTCTTTCTCAAGTCTATATTACGTTTCCATGCCAGTAATATGGAAATAGATTAAGATATGTATATATTTATGTATTTACACACACACACACACACACACACACACACACACACACACATATATATATATATATATATATATATATATATATATATATATATATGTATACATATATATATATGCTACGACTTTAAACACGACGGGGTGGAGCGTTCTTTTGTTTCTCTTTTATACCGGATTTCACACACATTATTTTAAAATCTGTTGGAAGTCGCCCACGGCAGGGAACCATTCTCACACGATTGGAAGTAAATGTGTCCCCTTCGTCTCCCCCCTCCTCCCTCCCCCCCACGTCTATGATGATGCATGCCGAGCTCTACGGCCTTTTTTCCCCCAACCGTCTTAACTTCCAAAAAAGGCATCAAATTCCATCAAGACGCCATGCTTATAAGAGGCTTCCGGAGAACCCATTAAGACTAGGCATGGGTTTGTTTTCCTCGGTTTCATGAGGCTCTGGAGGCCACTGGAACAGGTGAGAGCAAATATTTTCGTTTGTATTTTCCTTCTACATCAGGTTTCATTTCGTTTCATGTTATTTATCATCTCAAGAAAGAAAAATGGCGGTCTTTGACGAACTGGAATCGATAATTACCTATATAATGCCCATATTATGGATCAGATAATCATAATACATCTAAGGCAAACCGGACTAAATGTCAATATAAAATAAGAGACTATGGCACAAATGCTCCTGTACTTTGATGACAACAGGAAAAAAATAAATAGATAAAATGAGACCTTTTCACAATCACTTCGTTTACAAAACTACATTAATACCAGACAGATCGGATCCAGTGCAAGAAATCGAAAAAAGAAAGAAAGAAAGAAAGAAAAAAAACTATCACATTCAATTCATCTTTTCGAGCCTTTTGCCAATAACACTTTTCCTAACCCTTTCTACTATCGACGAAAGAGAGATTGCAGGAATAGATTTGCAACAGCAAGGGGGAAACACCAGCTATACCTCGGCAAAAGACTAATCTATCTGACTGCAGGTCATCTTGAGCCAAGTTGAAACGAGAGCCATAAACCACTTGATGATATCGAGGTCAAAGGTCAAGTGATTAATTAGTCAGGAGCTCGTCAGGGATTAACTCGATCCTGAATACAAAGCATGTCGGAAATGATCGCGAGCTCAGGTCAAAGGTGAACGGGTAAAATATGTTAAAGCTTTGAAACTCAGAGGATTAAGAGAAGAAGAAGAAGAAGAAGAAGAAGAGAGAGAGAGAGAGAGAGAGAGAGAGAGAGAGAGAGAGAGAGAGAGAGAGAGAGAGAAAGACATGAAACACAAGTCGTTAAAATCTCATTGCGTAACGGTCAGTGTGAGCGAGTAACTTTTGTTTCGATATTTCATGCTACTTCATCATTTTTTATATATGATTCTTATGCCCTCGACAGGTTTATTATGTTAGTGATGATGATGCTAGGGATAGTGATGCTAGTGATGATGATGGTGGTGGTGGTGATGATGATGATGATGGTGATGATGATGATGATAACAACAATGATGATGATGATGATGCTTGTAACAGTAGTTAATGATTATGATGAAGATGAAGATGAAAGTGAATATAAAGACGAAGACAAAGACAAAAACAAACATAAAGACGAAGACGAGGACAAAAATAAAGATAAAGAAAAAAACGAAGACGATGACAAAGACAAATATAAAGACGAAGACAAAAATAAAGATACAGACAAAGATAAAGATAATGACAGCAGTAAAGATAATA
>BOPN01000819.1:380996-398392 GCA_017312705.2 Penaeus japonicus
CTACTTGAAATTATGGTCAATGCAAATTTCTTTTAGAAGTGAAATTCCTTGTACGTACATTCATAAGCAAGCTCTGTATAGCGCTTAAATATATCGTTATATATAATGATACCCCGTAATCCTTTATGAATACATATCTTGCAAAGTAAATAGACTAATAGCTATCGGCAACGCATATTGCAAATACTTTCGGTGCTTTTACTTGTAGGGTCGCAGTCACTTACTTGATTTTAGCTCTTGGTCTGGCAAAGGGTCTAAAAGAACACCTCTCTTCCAGCAAAGAAGAGAAATACTTACTAACAACATCCTCCAAAGATCACTCAAGGAGGCAATTAAACACAAACACACACAGACACACACGCACGCTCACACGCACACATATATTCACTCACACACATATACATACATAAATACAAAATCCAAACTCCTCTCGTGACATGTCAATCAATATCTGTTGACGTGCGTTTCCTGGCAATTCGTATCCGTATGGAATCCAAAGATAGAGCTACAGTGTCAAATATATTCTTACGCTCGTAGAATATGCAAACATGACCCAAAATGGCGCTATAAGGTAGTCGTCATTCGCCCTGATGTTGTTGGCTGTGAGAGCAAAACAAACAAAACATTCAACTTTTTTTTTCAGGAACAAGCGATCGAAACCCGCATTTCCCTCGTGGCGAATGGGTTTCACTTCCAAGAAAACATTCAAACCCAGATGTGACTAAGCCAAGCGACTAAGCCAAAGCGTTTGATGAAAAGTCTTTTCTCAGAAGGCATACTCACAGAGGCAGTTGTTGCAGAGAAACCAACCATTAAGCTTGAATCTATTCATTACGCCTGGCAAAGGTCACGCAGATTTTCTCATTTTAAGACCTCCTTGCATCGGGAGAGCCTGGCTGGTTTCAATGTTGCATGTTGATTCGTGGTGAGAACAACAATTTTCTTTCCGATAGGTAGTCTGGTTCTAAGTATGTGGTACTGATTGAATGACTTTGATTGAATGCACACGTACGGTACATAAATGAGCATATGCACATGCACACGCTCTCTTAAAAGCACAGGAACACTTGCAACACGGAAGCAGTGCATTCTCGTATGTGTTTATGTGCGTGCGTGTGTTTGTGTGTGTGGATTGATGGATGGATGGATGGATGGATGGATGGATGGATGGATGATAGATAGATAGATAGATAGATAGATAGATAGATAGATAGATGGACAGATGGATAGATCGATGGATAGATGAATGGATGGATGGATGGAAGGAAGCAATAAAGAAAGGGAGGAAGGGAGGAAGGAAGGAAGGATGGAGGAAGGGAGGAAGGGAGGAAATGATGAAAAGATGGATGAATACATAAAAGGATAAACAGACAGACATACTAGGAGATAAACAGAAAAAAATAAATATATATACGGATAAAAAGACAGACATATAAGCAAGTAAATCTATACTGAAAAAGCAAAAAAAAAAAAAAAAAAAAAAAAAAAAAAAAAACATTCGAATATATACACCAGTGGTTCTCAATCTTTTTTCAGTGATGGCACCCTGAATTTATATAATCCTTTCTGTGGCACCCCTTTTTCACCATCACCCCTCCTCACATGAATTAACTTCTGATATAAAATTGTACCTGTTTGAATTACTTTAATTAATGATTTAAAATTATTATCCGTACTCAAACCCAAATTAACATATGATGTTTTACAAATGTACCTTGAAACGATCTAGCCAAGACAAAATTCATGGCAATCTTGTGGCACCCCTAGGCGCTGTCCGTGGCACCCCAGGGTGCCGCGGCACCCAGTTTGAGAACCACTGATATACACCAATACATATACCTTTCCTACAAACAGACAAGCTTATAGATGGATAAACATACCCAGAAAGAAAGGGGAGTAGGAACGAAAACGCAATGACAGGAACCAACAGAACAGGAACTTCACACCCTCACAACCCTCACACCCTCACACCCTCCCTCATTCTCTATAATACGTGGGCATAGTTCTCTTACTGGTTAAATACTCCCTCGGTTCTAAATTTCCCAGCACTGTGTGATGTTGGGGAAGCTCCATTTACTTTTGTGTTTGGAGATAATCGAGAAAATGCCTGTTATAATCAAAGCGCAGTTGTTGTAATCGCTCGTTAAATTATGTACTAGGGGTAAGGGGGGTAGGGGGGTTGGGGGGGGAATCGGGTCTTGTACTATTTTTGACATTATTGGTGTGTATTAAATTTTCTTCGATAATAGAAAATCAAATCAAGGTATAGATTATATCTAGTCATGTCTAGAATGCAATCGGCAATGATCAATAGCTAATATCTTCCAGGTAATAAGATCTGGTTAAAAACAAAAATAATAATAATTAAGGATTTCATATTCACGTTACATAAAAAAAACACGACCTGTTCTTCCCTTTGTGTTGATGCTTTCAGTATCAGTGGACCAGCAACATATGACGGGAGGGGATTGCAAAGTGAAATTAATTATCGTTTTAGGACATATAACCTAAGCGCGACCAGGAATCAAAGCACAAGGGAGCAACAACAACAACAAAAAAAAAAAGAAGAAAAAAAATAGTCCCCTTGTTACAACAGACAAGTCCCAAAAGCCCTTCTATCATCGGCATATATAATCATTTTTTTTTTTTTCATTTTGCTTACCTTGGTTCCAGCATTTCACAGGCAATAGTGTGAGATTGTAGTTCAATGCTTCTTTGAGGAAAGAAAAAAACTACCCTTCTACCCTTCTGTTACCTTTCTCGTTGCAGCAGTCCCCTTCAATCATGACTCCTTCATCACCACCGGCATCATTATTAACATAAGTTATCCTAGTGAGGCATTTCAATTAACACCATTCCAGCACTCCTGTCCTATCACAGAAGCTAAAAGAGACCCCTACGCTTCTTCGCCCGTGCTTCAATCGAGAGAAACCCCTCGCCGCTCCTCTCGCCTTGAGGATAAGCTTTTAGAGATAAGCTCTTTTGTAAGCTCTCCTGCAAGTGGCATTGATGAAAGCCAATTCATCCGGCGTCTTTGAGCGAGACAATGGATTCTACATTAATGAGATCGCACGTCAGCTGGAGATATTTTCTGTGCTTAAGGTAAGGCTGCATTAGAGGGAACGGCTTCTCCCTCCGGAAACCAGAGGCGAAGAGGAATCATATCAAAGGGAATCAGGTTATGAAGTTTGGGACTGATCATACAAAGGGAGAAAAATGTAAACACACATTGTTATATATACACAACAGCCAAACATACGCTCGTATATACACAGTCATTATATATGTATATATATATGTGTGCGTGCGTGTGTTTGTGCGCACACACACACATGTGTGTGCGCGCGCGCGTGTATGTATGTGTGTGAGAATTAACAATATATGATAATGACAACTTCCTCAAAGTAAAATGTGAAGGTACTAAACCAATAACCCCATTGAATGTCCATACTGTATATATATATATATATATATATATATATATATATATATATATATATATACATATATATACATATATATGTAAACATATATATATATATATACATATATACATATATATATATATATATATATATATATATATATATATATATATATATATATATATATATATATAACAAAAAAATCTCACATCAAAGGAAAAAAGAAAAAAAAAAAAGAAAAAAGGAAAAAAACTTCAGAAGAAAAATAGCCCCAAGGGAAATGGGAAACCAAAGCATGTAGCGCGGCTCTTTGGGGAACCTTTTCCTATTTCGCTTGGACTCGCTGGGTTCACCTTGGGACCTGCAGGTGGCGCTCAGTCTACTCGCTCCGTCTCCTTTGTTGTTTTTCTCTTATCCTCTTGGCTATATACGTTGTAGGTTGTCGATTGCCATGCTTGAGTCATTTTAATTAATGTTATTTATGTTGTTTTTTCTCTCTCTCTCTATTTATATATATATATATACATATGTATATATACATGTAAATATACATACATATATATGATAGATAGATATTTATATATATATACATATATACATAATATATATATATATATATATATATATATGTATACATACATATATATATATATATATATATATATATATATATATATATATATATATATACATATATACATACATACATACATACACACACATGTGCGTGTGTGTAGGAAATATATATCCGTATGTATATATGAATTAATATACATTTATATATGTATATATATGTATAAATGCACACACCACACACACACACCACACACATATATACATACATATATATATATACATATATACATACATACATACACACAAACATGTATGTGTGTATGTAAACAATTTACAACAGTATTATCACTAAAAATTCCCTTCTTCCTTCCTCTTCTTGAGACTACATGACCCCCTGACCTTGGAAACTTGGAAAAAAGGAGGTCATGCCAAAAAGGGTTTTAAGAGAGAGGAGAGAAGGGGTGGGAGGGAGTACGGGGGGGGGGGGAAGACCAGGGGCAGGACTTTTAAGAGAGAGGGTAAGAGGAGGGAGGGTATGAAGAGCATGGTTGGTGGGGGGGGGGAGGGGAGGAAGGAAGGGGAGGGGGAAGGGGAAGGGGAGGGGGAGGGGGAGGGGGAGGGGGGTCGACAGCGGTAGCAAGAGGCCGTAACTACCGCTCGGCGTCGTGCCTTGAGACGCTGGTCCGAAAGAAACGGCGACCGACCAATATTGCGGGAGGAATGAACTGCTCGCTTTAGTACCCTCCGTAACACCCGGGCCAAGCGTGATGGTGGCACTTTGCTACTATTGCTGATGGGATGGCGTGCATGGGGTGTGGCGGCTCTGCGGAGAGTGGTTGTGGTTGTGGCTGTGGTTGTTGAAGGGACAGTGGTTGTGGTTGGGACAGTGGTGGTGGTGTGGTAATTGTAGGAATGGCTATACTGTATGACGGTTGTATGGGCAGTGACTGTGGTGTGGTAGTTGCAGAAACGGTAGTTGTTGTAAGACAATTTTATGAACAATGGATGTGGTGTGGTAGATGTAGGAATGGTAGTTGTTGCACAAGAGTCGTATGGCTTTGCAGTGGTTGTTTGTGGTGTGATAGTTGTAAGAGTGGTAGCTGTTGTACGACAGTGGATGCGGTTAAGTAGGTGTACCGGTGGTCGTGGTGTGATAACCCTAGAAGTTAATTTAGGTGGTGTGGTTAGCCTCGCCCTAGCACCAATGCCGCGCGTTTCTTCTTCACAACCACAACCATCACCGAAAGCCATCCACCGCTGCAACTACCTCCAAGCACCACTATCACCAAGGAGATGTCTAGCAGCAGCATATTGTCTCGTGGATTTATGGTCGCCATGTGCCTTGCTATTTATTGCACCCCGCTTTGGCTTCTCTTCTTCGTATAACCTCCGCGCTTCTTATGAGCTTTGCTTTTTTGGCGCCTTTTGTTTCTGGTTTTACGTGAAGGTTTCGCTCGCGCGTGTTCGAGGAATAGCGGGGAAATCATCTATTCAAAGCATAGAAAAGATAACGATGCTGTGATCATGAAATTTATTTAACAAAAGACCCTGCAAATGAGTTTAACGTAAGATTTCTTCTTATAAATGGCACACACTTGAACAGAACACTGGACCTGAGCATCGCTTCCAAAAATCTGTTGCAGTTCCTCAGAGACTGAAGGCATTTGCTAACTTCAGAGAAAGTACGACAAGGGTAGGCTTGAGCCAGCTGTAATAAAAGGAGGCTAACTTACAGGCAGCACGCGCCATTTTCTATTTTATAGCCGGCGCGCGGCAAATCCCCGGGGCGCTATGAGAAACAAGTGAAAACCCAAGAAGCGCAGCGCACACGTGACTCGAATCCAAACTAAATTAGACGGTGCTGGATACTTTCATCTATTTTGCGAAGCCCATCTACGTGCCATTATCCAGTAGAGCGTGTCGGGGAACAATGCCGCGGGTTGCCGACTTAGAGTGCTTCCGACCATCCATTTCGCAGGCACATATTGCAGTGGTGGCGCGGCGCTGCGGGAACGGCAAGCAAACAAGGAAGAGACATTTACCCAAGCAACGCGGGTAATTGGCGCTCGATCGACTTGTACTCTTGTGTAAAAGATCAGGCTTGTGTATCTTGCAAAGAGGAAGTTCACTATACGCCTCATCTTCAGTGGCGGATGAGTGGGGAATGAGGTGAGGCATATGAAGATCAGGAGTGGGAGGAGAGGGGTGGAGGTGGAGATGGGGTGGGGGTGGGGGGGGGGAGATCACGCAGTCGCACTTGACCCAGAGAAGATTTCACACTATCAAGCGGGCCATAGCGATTACGTCCCGATACCCACGTCTACGCCGATATCACCAAATCCATCGGCGTCTAAATACATCAAAACAGAGCCATGGAATGCATTTCATCACTGAAACGAGGAACTCTCTCTCTCTCTCTCTCTCTCTCTCTCTCTCTCTCTCTCTCTCTCTCTCTCTCTCTTTCTCTCCCTCCCTCCCTCTCTCTCTCTCTCAGTCCCCGCCCACACCACCACACCCCTATCCGCAACCTCATTCCTACAACTAAGAGACCTCACTCTGAAGACTCTTGGCAATCCAGAGGTCGTAAGCACACAATGCAGAGGTGGGAGAAGTGACTAAGAAACATCTCATAACCGAGAATGTTACTTTTTTCCCCTCTTTTGAAGACCGCGTGGAAGGGAATTAATGCTAATGCCGCTGGTTGTGCAAATATTTGTTTTACGGTATTGCGTGAGCTTATGGCATTGTATATTTACTCTTTCGTGGCGAATTAAATCCTTGCAATAAGAAGTTTAAATGCATCACTTTTTTAGGCGAGTGAAAAGGTTGAAAACTCTTCGATCGCCAAACGGTTGTTTATTTCCCGGGCAGTCCTGATTAGTTAATATATTGCATAAATAGAGCAAGATCTTTTCACTGTGGACATTAGTGAATCAATTTATAAATGTATCAAAAGACTGAACGAGAAAACTGATTCATATCGTACAGTGTAACCATACTGTCACAATTAGTAAATATATGTATAAAACACTGTTTATATATTTTAATATTGATAAATGTTGTTATAATCATAATCCCTATATATAATGTCTTCATTGTAAATAAACCGACAATGAAATTACAAATAAAATAAATGAGTTAAACCTTAAGCAGGATATGAATTAATATAACTTCTGGATTTTAAGCAATGATTATAAAAAAAATAAAATAAAAACAGAATTACGCAGTAGCAGAGAATAACAATTATGCTTTCGCTTGTGTTACCCCTCCCCACCCCCATCCCCGCCCCCACGCCACCCCCTCCTCACCCCTGACCCACCCGGCCCA
This sequence comes from Penaeus japonicus, assembly GCA_017312705.2. Taxonomy (NCBI): domain Eukaryota; kingdom Metazoa; phylum Arthropoda; class Malacostraca; order Decapoda; family Penaeidae; genus Penaeus; species Penaeus japonicus. Next base: position 388,325 of record BOPN01000819.1, read on the forward strand.
GGAACGAGTGAAGCCGGGAAGACACGAGGGAAAAGAGTGATAATCGAGTTATTTTCACGGGATTCAGATTTTGGAAAGTCTGCATTTTTTTTTTTTTTTTGGGGGGGGGGGGGATATTGGTAATTGATATTCTTTTTCTTTTACTCCCCCACCCCCACCCCCACCCCCATCCCCTTCCTTCTTTCATTCTCTCTCTATTTATATCTCTTTCATTCTCCCTCTATCTATGTCAGTCTGTCTGTTTTTCTCTTTCTATCGTTTTTCTCTATCTCTCTCTTTTCTCTATCTCTCTTTCTCTCTCTTTTCTCTATCTCTCTCTTTCTCTCTCTCTCTTTGTTTCCTTCCCTCCCTCCCTCTTAACTTCCCCCCCTGCCTCCCTCCTCCCTTCCCTACAACCCTCTCTCCATCCCCCTCTCTTTCCTTCTCTTTCTCTCTATATATATATATATCTTTGTCAATAAAGAAGGACAGTTTTACTAAAGCAGGCAAAAAAAAAAAAATAAAATAAAATAAAATAAAAATCATGCAGGCGAGTACTGATCGCAACTTAATTTATTCATTTCTAACTCCAAAAAAAAAAGAAAGAAAAAAAAAGAGTAAAACTGATCTAAAAGCACGTATCCATCAAATACCTCCATCGGGAATTATCATATTGCCATAAAAATTGCAAGAGTGAAGCCCCGGCCGTTGCATTCATCTACATGATTGTATTTCTGCGGGATTTTTCCCCTGCGGCATACTGCAAGCGTTCGATCGCAGTAGATAATTCCAAGTTCATAAATCAACCCGAGGAACATCAATAGCCAGTTTGAAAACATCCGATGAACCGTTTACGTTTATTTCCGTTGAATGGCCTTGCTTAAGTTCGTGTGTTTGCAATATCCTATCGTTTATTTATTTATTTATTTATCGTTTATTGCAATATCGTAGGAACGTTCGGGGATATTAACGGAGAGGGAGGTGGGGGAGAGGGGGGGGGGGGTGAGGGAAAGGGGAAGGAAAGAAAGGTGATGAATCAAAGAGGGGGAAAAAAAAACGAGGATTGGTGTAATGGGAAAGAGGGCGATAATTAGAAGCAAAAGGGAACGGAGATCAAAGAGGCAGAAATGGAAACAAGAAGTTAAAAGGATGAAAGAAGGGGGGAATAAAAAAAGAGAGACTGTTTTTTCCCCGCGGCAAGCCCTCGAGGAAAATAGTTGGCATAATTAAGGCTAATTATAAGTTGGTTCTATCACTAATTAGTAAAGTCTGCCGAATTCCGGACAAAGGACTAACAAAGAAAAAAAGGAGAAAAATGTCCACGTTGAAGCAGGACTTACTATATGAAGGCTATGAATATTCGCTGAGAGGTAGAGAGGAAAGAGAGGAAGAGGGAGAGACGCGAGGAGGGGAGTGTGGAGGTGGAGATTGGGGGTGGGGTAAGTGGGAGCGTGGTGGGAGGAGGTTGAGGTGAGGGGAGTGTGTAGGTGATGGAGGGGGTAAAGGAGGGTGCGTGGTGGAGGACGAGATGAGGGGAGTGTATAGGTGATGAAGGGGGGAGTAAAGGAGGAGCGTGGCGGAGGGGACGAGGTGAGGGTGTGTAGGTGATGAAGGGGGGGGAGGTAAAGGGAGGGCGTGGTGGAGGGGGGACGAGGTGAGGGGAGTGTGTTGGTGATGATGAAGGGGGGAGGTAAAGGAGGGAGCGTGGTGGGGAGGGGACGAGGTGAGGGAGTGTGTAGGTGATGAAGGGGGAGGTAAAGGAGGAGCTTATTAGCGGGGGGACAGGTGAGGGGAGTGTATACGTGATGAAGGGGGGTAAAGGAGGGAGCGTGGCGGAGGGACGAGGTGAGGAGTGTATACGTGATGAAGGGGGTCATTTCTCTTTGCCACTTTCGTTCTCTTTGTCTCTGTCGCTAGCTTGTTTATCTCTGCTTTTCTATCTTTCTCTCTCTTTTTCTCCCCCCTCCCTCTCTTTCTCTTTCTCTCTCGTTCTCTCCCCTCCCCCTCTCTCTCTCGTTCTCTTTCTCTCCCCCTTTTCTCTCTCTTCCCCTCCTTTCCATCTCTCTAATAAACCCATTTTTGTTTCTGTTTCTCACCTCCTTTGGTCTTCTCTTCATCTGAATCTCTGGCTATCTAACATGTGCATAAAGAATGAAAGATAGATAAAAGAAAGAAAGCGTTTCCCGAAATAACCAGTTGTCAATAAAGAAGGACAGTTTTACTAAAGCAGGCAAAAAAAAAAAAATAAAATAAAAATCATGCAGGCAGTACTGATCGCAACTTAATTTATTCATTTCTAACTCCAAAAAAAAAAGAAGAAAAAAAAGAGTAGCTTGATCTAAAAGCACGTATCCATTTTCAAAATACCTCCATCGGGAATTATCATATTGCCATAAAAATTGCAAGAGTGAAGCCCCGGCCGTTGCATTCATCTACATGATTGTATTTCTGCGGGATTTTTCCCCCCACGGCATGCGGGCGTTCGATCGCAGTAGATAATTCCAAGTTCATAAATCAACCCGAGGAACATCAATAGCCAGTTTGAAAACATCCGATGAACCGTTTACGTTTATTTCCGTTGAATGGCCTTGCTTAAGTTCGTGTGTTTGCAATATCCTATCGTTTATTTATTTATTTATTTATCGTTTATTGCAATATCGTAGGAACGTTCGGGGGATAATGCTGGAGAGGGAGGTGGGGGAGAGGGGGGGGGGTGAGGGAAAGGGGAAGGAAAGAAAGGTGATGAATCAAAGAGGGGGAAAAAAAAACGAGGATTGGTGTAATGGGAAAGAGGGCGATAATTAGAAGCAAAAGGGAACGGAGATCAAAGGCGAAATGGGGGAAACAAGAAGTTAAAAGGATGAAAGAAGGGGGGAATAAAAAAAAGAGAGACTTGTTTTTTCCCCCTTGCTTAAACCCTCGAGGAAAATAGTTGGCATAATTAAGGCTAATTAAGGTTAGTTCTATCACTAATTAGGCAAAGTCCTGCTTAGATTCCGGACAAAGGATAACAAAGAAAAAAAGGGAGAAAAATGTCCACGTTGAAGCAGGACTTACTATATGAAGGCTATGAATATTCACATCGCTGAGAGGTAGAGAGGAAAGAGAGGAAGAGGGAGAGACGCGAGGAGGGGAGTGTGGAGGTGGGGTGGGGGTGGGGGGTAAGGGTGGGAGCGTGGTGGAGGGGGACGAGGTGAGGGGAGTGTGTAGGTGATGGAGGGGGGCAAAGGGAGGGGTGCGTGGTGGAGGGGACGAGATGAGGGGAGGTATAGGTGATGAAGGGGGGGTAAAGGAGGGAGCGTGGCGGAGGGGGACGAGGTGAGGGGAGTGTGTAGGTGATGAAGGGGGGGGGGAGGTAAAGGGAGGGAGCGTGTGGTGGAGGGGGACGAGGTGAGGGGAGTGTGTAGGTGATGAAGGGGGGGGAGGAAGGAGGGAGCGTGGTGGAGGGGGACGAGGTGAGGGGAGTGTGTAGGTGATGGAAGGGGGGGGAGGTAAAGGAGGGAGCGTGGCGGAGGGGGACGAGGTGAGGGGAGTGTATACGTGATGAAGGGGGGGGGTAAAGGAGGAGCGTGGCGGAGGGGACGAGGTGAGGGGAGTGTATACGTGATGGAAGGGGGGTAAAGGAGGGAGCGTGGCGGAGGGGGACGAGGTGAGGGGAGTGTATACGTGATGAAGGGTAAAGGAGGGAGCGTGGTGGAGGGGGACGAGGTGAGGGGAGTGTGTAGGTGATGAAGGGGGGGGGGTAAAGGAGGGAGCGGAGGGGACGAGGTGAGGGGAGTGAATACGGGATGAAGGGGGGGGGGTAAAGGAGGGAGCGTGGCGGAGGGGGACGAGGTGAGGGAGTGTATACGTGATGAAGGGGGTAAAGGAGGGAGCGTGGTGAGGGGGACGAGGAGAGAGAGGGAGGTAGTGATGAAGGGGGGCAAGAGAGCGGCAGGGACGAGATGAGGGGAGTGTGTAGGTGATGAAGGGGGGGGGGTAAAGGAGGGAGCGTGGCGGAGGGGGACGAGATGAGGGGAGTGTGTAGGTGATGAAGGGGGGGGGGGGTAAAGGAGGGAGCGTGGCGGAGGGGGACGAGATGAGGGGAGTGTGTAGGTGATGAAGGGGGGGGGGGGTAAAGGAGGGAGCGTGGCGGAGGGGGACGAGATGAGGGGAGTGTGTAGGTGATGAAGGGGGGTAAAGGAGGGAGCGTGGCGAGGGGGACGAGATGAGGGGAGGTAGATGAAGGGGGGGGTAAAGGAGGGAGCGTGGCGGAGGGGGACGAGATGAGGGGAGTGTGTAGGTGATGAAGGGGGGGAGGTAGAGGAGCGTGGTGGAGGGGGACGAGGTGAGGGGAGTGTGTAGGTGATGAAGGGGGGGGGGGGTAAAGGAAGGAGCGTGGTGGAGGGGACGACAGGAGTGTATACGGAGGATAAAGGAGGGAGCGTGGCGGAGGGGGACGAGATGAGGGGAGTGTGTAGGTGATGAAGGGGGGGGGGGGTAAAGGAGGGAGCGTGGGTGTGGAGGGTGGGAATGAGGTGAGGAGTGTGTAGGTGATGGGTGGGGGTGAAGAGTGAGCGTATGGAGGGGGACGAGATGAGGGAGTGTGTAGGTGATGAAGGGGGGGGTGTAAGGAGGGAGCGTGGCGGAGGGGGACGAGGTGAGGGGAGTGTGTAGGTGAGCCATGGGGTAAAGGAGGGAGCGTGGCGGAGGGGGACGAGATGAGGGGAGTGTGTAGGTGATGAAGGGGGGGGGGGGTAAAGGAGGGAGCGTGGCGGAGGGGGACGAGATGAGGGGAGTGTGTAGGTGATGAAGGGGGGGGGGGTAAAGGAGGGAGCGTGGTGGAGGGGGACGAGGTGAGGGGAGTGTATACGTGATGAAGGGGGGGGGGTAAAGGAGGGAGTGCGAGGGGGACGAGATGAGGGGAGTGTATGCGATGAAGGGGGGTCTCTCTGGGGGAAGGAGGGAGCGTGGCGGAGGGGGACGAGGTGAGGGGAGTGTGTAGGTGATGAAGGGGGGGGGGGGTAAAGGAGGGAGCGTGGTGTGGAGGGGGGACGATGAGGGAGTGTGTAGGTGATGAAGGGGGGGAAGGAGGGAGCGTGGCGGAGGGGGACGGACAGGGAGTGTGGGTAGGGGATGAAGGGGGGCAAAGGAGGGAGCGTGGTGGGAGGGGGACGAGATGAGGGGAGTGTATACGTGATGAAGGGGGGGGTAAAGGAGGGAGCGTGTGGAGGGGACGAGGTGAGTGTGTAGGTGATGAAGGGGGGGGTAAAGGAGGGAGCGTGGCGGAGGGGGACGAGATGAGGGGAGTGTGTAGGTGATGAAGGGGGGGGGGGGTAAAGGAGGGAGCGTGGCGGAGGGGGACGAGATGAGGGGAGTGTGTAGGTGATGAAGGGGGGGGGGTAAAGGAGGGAGCGTGGTGGAGGGGGACGAGGTGAGGGGAGTGTGTAGGGTGGCGAAGGGGGGGGGGGTGAAAGGAGGGGAGCGGTGGGAGGGGGACGAGGTGAGGGGAGTGTGTAGGTGATGAAGGGGGGGGGGGGGGGGGGGGAGGGAGGGAGGGTGAGGGGGACGAGGTGAGGGAGTGTGTGTAGGTGATGAAGGGGGGGGGGTAAAGGAGGGAGCGTGGTGGAGGGGGACGAGGTGGGAGGGGGAGTGTGTAGGTGATGAAGGGGGGGAGGTAAAGGAGGGAGCGTGGCGGAGGGGGACGAGATGAGGGGAGTGTGTAGGTGATGAAGGGGGGGGGGGGGTAAAGGAGGGAGCGTGGCGGAGGGGGACGAGGTGAGGGGGGGGGGTAGGTGATGAAGGGGGGGGGGGGAGGTAAAGGAGGGAGCGTGGTGGGGAGGGGGACGAGGTGAGGGGAGGTAGTGATGAAGGGGGGGGGGGGGGGTAAAGGAGGAGCGTGGGTGGGGAGGGGGACGAGGTGAGGGAGTGTGTAGGTGATGAAGGGGGGGGTAAAGGAGGGAGCGGCGGAGGGGACGAGATGAGGGCGGTAGGGGATGAAGGGGGGGGTAAAGGAGGGAGCGGTGGAGGGGGACGATGAGGGGGAGTGTGTAGGTGATGAAGGGGGGGGGTAAAGGAGGGAGTGTATGGAGGGGGACGAGATGAGGGGAGTGTGTAGGTGATGAAGGGGGGGGGGTAAAGGAGGGAGCGTGGTGGAGGGGGACGAGGTGAGGGGAGTGTGTAGGTGATGAAGGGGGGGGGGGGTAAAGGAGGGAGCGTGGCGGAGGGGGACGAGATGAGGGGAGTGTGTAGGTGATGAAGGGGGGGGGGGGTAAAGGAGGGAGCGTGGCGGAGGGGGACGAGATGAGGGGAGTGTATACGTGATGAAGGGGGTAAAGGAGGGAGTGTGGCGGAGGGGACGAGGTGAGGGGAATGTGTAGGTGATGAAGGTGGGGGGGGGTAAAGGAAGGAGCGTGGTGGAGGGGGACGAGGTGAGGGGAGTGTGTAGGTGATGAAGGGGGGGGGGGTAAAGGAGGGAGCGTGGTGGAGGGGGACGAGGTGAGGGGAGTGTGTAGGTGATGAAGGGGGGGGGGAGGTAAAGGAGGGAGCGTGGCGGAGGGGGATGAGGAGGGAGTGTGTAGGTGATGGAAGGGGGGGTAAAGGAGGGAGCGTGGCGGAGGGGGACGAGGTGAGGGGAGTGTGTAGGTGATGAAGGGGGAAGGAGAGCGGCGGGAGGGGGATGAGATGAGGGAGTGTGTAGGTGATGAAGGGGGGGGGGTAAAGGAGGGAGCGTGGTGGAGGGGGACGAGGTGAGGGGAGTGTGTAGGTGATGAAGGGGGGGGGGGGTAAAGGAAGGAGCGGTGGGAGGGGGACGAGGTGAGGGGAGTGTGTAGGTGATGAAGGGGGGGGGGGGGTAAAAGGAGGGGAGCGTGGCGGGAGGGGGACGAGATGAGGGAGGGTGTAGGTGATGAAGGGGGGTAAAGGAGGGAGCGGTGAGGGACGAGGTGAGGGGAGGCAGGTGACAGGGGGGAGGTAAAGGAGGGAGCGTGGCGGGAGGGGGACGAGATGAGGGGGAGTGTGTAGGGGTGATGAAGGGGGGGGTAAAGGAGGGAGCGTGGCGGAGGGGGACGAGATGAGGGGAGTGTGTAGGTGATGAAGGGGGGTAAAGGAGGGATGTGGTGGAGGGGGACGAGGTGAGGGGGAGTGGGAGTAGGTGATGAAGGGGGGGGAGGTAAAGGAGGGAGCGTGGCGGAGGGGGACGAGGTGGGAGGGGAGGTATAGGTGATGAAGGGGGGGGTAAGGAGGGAGCGTGGCGGAGGGGGACGAGATGAGGGGAGTGTGTAGGTGATGAAGGGGGGGGAGGTAAAGGAGGGAGCGTGGCGGGGAGGGGGACGAGATGAGGGAGTGTGTAGGTGATGAAGGGGGGGTAAAGGAGGGAGCGGCGGGAGGGGGGGACGAGGTGAGGGGAGTGTGTAGGTGATGAAGGGGGGGGGGTAAAGGAGGGAGCGTGGCGGAGGGGGACGAGATGAGGGGAGTGTGTAGGTGATGAAGGGGGGGAAAGGAGGAGCGTGGCGGAGGGGGACGAGATGAGGGGAGTGTATACGTGATGAAGGGGGGGGTAAAGGAGGGAGTGTGGCGGAGGGGTGACGAGGTGAGGGGGAATGTGTAGGTGATGAAGGTGGGGGGGGGGGGTAAAGGAAGGAGCGTGGTGGAGGGGGACGAGGTGAGGGGAGTGTGTAGGTGATGAAGGGGGGGGGGGGTAAAGGAGGGAGCGTGGTGGAGGGGGACGAGGTGAGGGGAGTGTGTAGGTGATGAAGGGGGGGGGGTAAAGGAGGGAGCGTGGCGGAGGGGGACGAGGTGAGGGGAGTGTGTAGGTGATGAAGGGGGGGGGGTAAAGGAGGGAGCGTGGCGGAGGGGGACGAGGTGAGGGGAGTGTGTAGGTGATGAAGGGGGGGGGGGGTAAAGGAAGGAGCGTGGTGGAGGGGGACGAGGTGAGGGGAGTGTGTAGGTGATGAAGGGGGAGGTAAAGGAGGGAGCGTGGCGGAGGGGGACGAGATGAGGGGAGTGTGTAGGTGATGAAGGGGGGGGGGTAAAGGAGGGAGCGTGGCGGAGGGGGACGAGGTGAGGGGAGTGTGTAGGTGATGAAGGGGGGGGGGTAAAGGAAGGAGCGTGGTGGGAGGGGGACGAGGTGAGGGGGAGTGTGTAGGTGATGAAGGGGGGGTCTGGGAGGTAAAGGAGGAGCGTGGCGGAGGGGGACGAGGTGAGGGAGTGTGTAGGTGATGAAGGGGGGTGAAGGAAGAGCGTGGTGGAGGGGGACGAGGTGAGGGGAGTGTGTAGGTGATGAAGGGGGGGGGGAGGTAAAGGAGGGAGCATGGCGGAGGGGGACGAGATGAGGGGAGTGTGTAGGTGATGAAGGGGGGGGGGGATGTAAAGGAGGGAGCGTGGAGGAGGAGGGAGAGGTGAGGGGAGTGTGTAGGTGATGAAGGGTGGGGGGGGAGAAGGGAGCGTGGCGGAGGGGGACGAGGTGAGGGGAGTGTGTAGGTGGGGGGGGGGAGAGCGTGGCGGAAGGGGACGAAGAAAGGAGTGTGGAGGAGAGGGAAAAGAGAGGGAGTGTAAAAGAGGGAGGGAAAGTTGGGGTTGGGCAAGGGAGGGAGACGATGGAGGGAATCAAGGAAGAGAGACGAAGAAGGGAATGTGAAGGAGGGAGGCAAGGAGGAGAATATAAAGGAAAGATAATGGAGAGAGCCTAGGGGAGGCGTATGGAAGAGGGGAACATAGAGGCAGTGTGGGGAAGGGGTTCAAGTGAGGGAGCGTGAGGGAGGGGTTCAAGTGAGGGAGCGTGAGGGAGGGTTCAAGTGAGGGAGCGTGAGGGAGGGGTTCAAGTGAGGGAGCGTGAGGGAGGGGTTCAAGTGAGGGAGCGTGAGGGAGGGGTTCAAGTGAGGGAGCGTGAGGGAGGGGTTCAAGTGAGGGAGCGTGAGGGAGGGGTTCAAGTGAGGGAGCGTGGGGGAGGGGTTCAAGTGAGGGAGCGTGGGGGAGGGGTTCAAGTGAGGGAGCGTGAGGGAGGGGTTCAAGTGAGGGAGCGTGAGGGAGGGGTTCAAGTGAGGGAGCGTGAGGGAGGGGTTCAAGTGAGGTTGCGGAAAAGAGGAGGTAAAGGAAGAGAATGCCGAGACGGGATCGAAAGAGGAAAATAGGTATGAGGAATCGAGGAACAGAGTGCAAGAGAAGAAGTTAAGGAAGGGAAAATAGAGAAGAGGGGATAAAGAAAAGAAAAGAGAACCTTAGAACCCCCCTATCAGAAGGGTGAGAGGTTGAAAAGAGGGGAAAGGGGAATACGACGAACGAGGGGAAAAGGAGGGAGAGAAGAGGGATGGAGGTTGGAATCGATATTAAAGTTAATCAAGAATCTCCTACGCGGATGAACGCTGACGAGATGATTAAATCCAAGTATTTTTCATCGGGTAGACTAGCGGCGCGCGCAATCCTCTTACGGCGGAGGGCGAAGGGGGGGAGGGGGGGGAGGGGGGGGTAAAGTGAGAGGCGGATAGAGGAAGAGGAAAGAGGGAAGATAAGAGAAGAGGCCGGGAAACAGACAGAGAAAGAGAGCGAGAGGCTTGGGAGTAGCGACCACAGGGCCAGGTAGCCGACGGCCTGTACACCTGGCTAGCCGTTACCGATTGCCACAGTGAATGGAAGGAGGTAAGATAACACCCGGTCGCACCCGGTCGTCCCTGCACCGTATGCGCTGGCTGGCTGTTGGTAAATAAGGGACATAGGCCGCACAGTGCACGCATTCTTAATGGATCATAGTTTCTTTTTTCTTTTTTTTCTTTTTGTTCTAGAATACAGCGTCTGATATGTAGAAAAGGATTACTTCCTCTCATCAATCAAATATTCATCACGGTATTAAAATACGCTTAGTAAATGCAGGACTGTCGTTTTACGATAGAATCAAGCCCAGTTTCCAGGAAATTAAAGAGAGCATTAGATCGATATGTAATATTGAGAAAACGAAAAGCTGATCGAAAGAGGAAATGTACATGGAATCTAAACATTAATATTTGAACAGTTCAGGGATTTTATTTTGAATATCCATTCACTTAATAATCATAGATTAATACATACAAAAACACAGATAGACACTATAAAACGAACACACACAGATATATATAT
>BOPN01000820.1:10000-12500 GCA_017312705.2 Penaeus japonicus
AACACTGTTTCATGTGAAGCTTCGACGCTCTCGTGCTAGCAGCGCACCGTCCGTTTTACTGCTATGCATAAAATTATTTAAAATCTATTTTGTTTCCTTGTATTTAAAGAAATATATATGCAACTGCTTCCCAAAAACAAAGTTGTTCGTGTGCGCAAACCGAAAGCTCTTACACGTAGCTCCTGTCACAACCGAATTTCAGGTGCGAGGCCATATCACCCGTCCCAGCAGAGCGCCCTCGTTTCCAGGCCCCATTCCGCGAGCCCCGACGCCGCCCCTGGTTCCAGATTCCTCCATACGCGTCCCTCAGCGCCGCTCTCAGGTCCCGGTTCCAGCATCCATGTCCGATAACGCCGTCCCTATTTCCATGTTCCTCCATAGCCCGGCCACTCGCCTGGAGTCCAGCTTCCCTCAGCATACACCAAAATGGCAACCTCAGCACTGGATGAGGCAACCGAGCACTCATACTTGAGAGTTACATGCAGCCCCCCTCCTTCCTCCGTAGTGGCGGTCTGAGAGAGGACGTGGGGGGCAAATGGCGGAGACGAGCATAAGATTACTCGAAGATCACCTTTCCCGATACCAATCCAAGCGTATACATAAATACGACAAAAGGCAACTTTCGGCGTGAACGTTTGGCAACCTAGTAGCCGAGATGAGCAAGTATCGATCAGCCAATCAGCGTTGAGAGCCACTGGATGCTGGACCAATCAAGAGTGGAAGAGAGGCGTCTCCCGGCTATCTTCTGCCAGATTCTTCTCTTTTATCGCTTTCTAAAATACACGGTGCAGCGCCTACTGCGTGGCTCACCTGGGGCATGAGGGAACATATCGGGAGGGTGTGTGTGCAGTCCCCCGGGAGGCGAGCCGCGGAACACCACACAGTAACACAGCCGACTCCACAAAACTCAACACACGTTCCCTTAAAACGCGGAGAGAGAGAGAGAGAGAAAGGGAGGACCGGCACGGTCTTGGGGCAAGGGTGCAGCACCAAGGGTAGATAGGGCTTGGTACAGGGAGGGAGGAAGGGAAGAAGGGGGGATAGAGAGAGGGAAAGGGTGAGGGTGAGAGAGAGGAGGGGAATGAGAGAGAGATGGAGGAGGGGGGGGAGGGGGGGAGGAAGGGAGAGCGAGAGAGAAGGGCTGAGGGGCTCAATTATACAAACATACCAATTACGCCAATCACTGAGAGAGGGGCTCGCCTTTCAATCAGCTCCGTGATTACTCGCTTTTGAGCCCAATAAGAGCGGAGGCTACTTATTTTTCACTCCAAAATGATGATAGTTGTGAAGGGGAAAAATGCACAGAAGATCTAAAATGCGTGCTCTTACTAAGATGACATACTTAACCCCATACGCTTAAAGTAAATATTAGAAGCTGGTTAAGAGGGTCAGCTCCTGTCCTCTACAGTTTTAATAAATACAGACAAGAGTGAGTGGAGTTGAGGACCCCGGAGTATTTAGCAGGGGAGGAGGAGTGGGCGTGGGAGTGACGGAGCACGTCCTGAGGGCAAACAAGACGTCGGCAACGGAGAGATGTCATTACGTAAAATAATGGGTGACATTATTGAGTTGTCTATAAAATTCTCAAGTATTTACATGTTCACATTACTATTTGTCGAAGAAACGGCGATGTCTTTCCCTCTCTCCCTTTTTCTCCTTCTCTTTCCCTCTCCAGCTGTCTGCCCGTCTCGCTTTCTTGGTATATTTATATGATCTATGCAGTGTTTGTTTATGTGTGCGTGCGTGCGTGTGTGAGCTTATGCGTATGCGTATGTGTGTCCGTCCGAGTACGAGTAACAATGATATCCGGAAAAAGTACACAGGTATGTACTTAGACCCGTCTATTATTCAATCCTCCGTCACAGAGCAAGCTACACCGACCCCCCCCCCCACCCTCCCCTTCGTCACAATGGTCCGTGTTTTGCCATGGCGACGTGCGCGCAGCTTCAATATCACCCTCATATTAAAGCTTTATGACACAAAGACGAATGATCAATGGAGGTTTACCTAATCAGGGGCTGCGTATAACACTTTCCGTCGAGAACAAAGCGGCGAGCGCATTAAACGAGGACAAAGTACCAAAAAAGACAAAGGAGACTTAACAAACTAACCTATGTTAGAAGGGATTTTTTTTTCATTAATCTCCCCCTTCCATTCTCTCTCTCTCTCTCTCTCTCTCTCTCTCTCTCTCTCTCTCTCTCTCTCTCTCTCTCTCTCTCTCTCTCTCTCTTCTTTTGGTCCTTCTCTTATTCTGCCCCTTTCTTTTCGATCACCATCCTTCTTTTTTGTACCTCTCCTTTTTCCCTTCCTATCCCTTCTCTTCTCTCTCTCTCTCTCTCTCTCTCTCTCTCTCTCTCTCTCTCTCTCTCTCTCTCTCTCTCTCTCCTTCGCCCCTCCTCCCTCATTTTTCCCCTGTTTTAGGAAAGACATCCCCATTTCTGGACAAGCTGTCTTTTTATAATCATTCTAAAGTTTGCAACAAAATTCCTGATTTAAACAA
>BOPN01000820.1:22500-32500 GCA_017312705.2 Penaeus japonicus
CCATGTCCTTCCCTTATACCCAAGCCTGGATCATACATCACACCTTATCCTACTCAGAATCCCATATCCTTCCCTATCCTACTCTCATCACTCACCTCTCCTCAGCCAGTTATCGACCTCCCTCTTCGGGTCTCGCCACCCATATACTTTCAGAACTCTACGCGTTCAGCGACACATTTCCCTTTCTCAAGCTCCACCCATTCCCTATATCCTTTTCTTATTCTCGTTCTGGGTTTTAGCCTCTCGGCGGCCTTTATCCATTCAACAATTTAATATGGGGCCTTGCTCCTTATCCCAAACCTCTATCCCTCTTTTTATTCCTCGTCTCCTGCTTCTGTTTCTGCTTCTTCTTGTTCTTCTCCTGTTTTTCCCCTCTTCTTTGTTTCATTCGGTTAATTATTTCCCGGCCAAGGCATCCTTCCGTCATCTTCCGTTACGTGTTACCATTCCCTTCATTTCCTCTCCGTTCCCTCTTCGCACCGTCATTTCTCTAATTCCCTCACACTTTTACCGCACCTCTCCCTCACACTCCCATATACCTCATCTCTCTCTCACACACTCCCATCTAGTTCACCTCTCCCTCACAATCTCATTTTCCTCCCTCTCTGTCAAACGCCTCTTTCCTTTCGTGATCTGGCATTCCACATCGTCATTCCAACCTCCCTCCCTCACCCCCCCTCTCCGATTTCCCCTCTTCTCCTGCCGTTCTCCCTGTGGGAATGGGAGAGCCCGAGGGGAATGGGGGAGAAGGGGAGGGAGGGAGGGAGGGAGGAGGAGGAGGAGGAGGAGGAGGAGGAGGAGGAGGAGGAGGAGGAGGAGGAGGAGGAGGAGGAGGAGGAGGAGGAGGAAGAGGAAGAGGAGGAGGAGTTGGTCCTGGCCAGCGTCGGAGGTGGTGGCTGCGGCGACGTGTGTTTCCCTGATGAGGCCAATCATGAGTGCCTTGTACCACGCCCAATCCCCCTCCCCCCACCCCAATCACTTCCCTTCCCCCTTCTCCTTACTGTCGCCGACACCCTCGCAAACAAGCGTGTTTCCTCGAATATCTGCGGTTGTTATTGTGTATATCATTTGTGCCCCATTCCTTGGTCCGCGAGAACCACAACTCGAAAATTCTGCGCATCAAACCTTCTATCTCGGCGAATCGTGATCAACACATTATCAATAAGAGAATGAGAAAGGGGATAAAACAACCTTCAAAAAATGTGAAATGCTATAACCCACATGTGAAGTGTTCTTGGCTCTCCGCGGCACAGGCATCGGTGCCAGTCCTCACGTAGGCCGTTTGTCTGCCTGTCTGCCGACACCTGAGCCCCGTCCACTTCCTCTCATGAATACAGCAGTTCATCCGCCATGGAACTAGCCTCACTCGACCAATAAAACAAATTCTATACTACCCAAATATACAGCAACGTGGATCTCTTGAGTGTACAAGTTCATGGAGTTAGAATCCATTGGAAAACCTACCCTTCAGAGAGAGAGAAAAAAAAACTACAACTTCTCAAACACTATCCTGACTACCTGGAAGTCTTTCCTCGACCAATCAAAGCCCGTTAAGTTTTCCAAGACACACTATAAGAATTTAACTTTCTCCCGTGTCAATCAAACTTAGTGCGATGGAATTAAAAGAACCCTATGTAGGGAAGGTTGCTAACCTCAATCACTTTGATCTATAGAACACTCTATGTGATAATTATTGAGGAAATGCAACAAACATGACTCTCCTGTTTGGGGAAAATCTATGTCTGACAGCTATAAACTATTAACATCATAGCTTTCATGAGTTACGGCTTCTAATGTATAGGCTAATTATGATGAACGCCAACAAACAGAATGGGATGTCACAGAAGGGGTAACGCTAACAGACACGCAGAAATAACGACATAATATGAGGTGGGAAAAAAGTATCGCGAAGACCAACCCCAAGGCCGCCGCCGGAGGTCCTTGAAAGTAAGTGCAGGATCGTCACGGTTGTGTTGAGGCGTGGGAGTGGACGTAACTTTGCAGGGGTGTCTGCGAAAGTCAGAGGACTTGAGGAGGCCCTGGCAGGACGTGAAGGCGCGGGGTGGGGATTGGGGGGAAGGACGAGGGTGGCAGGCGGCACCGCTGTGGGCTGGTGGTCGGCTCTAATGGCGGGGAAAACTTTGCCTTTGTGAATCGCGCCACCGTGGAAATAATACAACATCAAAGGGGGCGGGACCGGTGGAGCAGAGGGGAATGGTGGCCCTTCTCCGAGGTCCTGCCGAGGGGGCACTGGGCTTGGAGGGGAAGGGCACTGCTTGGGGCCGGGGGAGGAGACTTCTATACATATCAACCATCTCTCTCATGACTGTGGAGAACGCGAGGGAAGGTACTAGAACGCCACCCGAGCGAAGACGGAGCAGACACCGAGGAAAATATACCGCGGTCCCTTCGGCAAAATCTTGCATGTAACCTTCCGAGACGAACCCGGAAATCTATATGTCGATAAGAGGAATTGGGTATCGGCTGTAGTCTTTGGGATTCGACTAAATTCGAACTTTGCCCTTCGGAAGAATCATTAACCGGATGATTCTTTGCCAGTTCAGCACATCCGATTTCCTCATTTTCGATTATCATCCTTGCAAGCGGACCCCGACAGAGGACCCCTCCCCCGCATCATTCTTAATACTGTCCCACCTCCGCCATAAGCAATGCTCGCGTAAATAAATAATCGTATCCTAAGAGGGTTGTCTGGCAAGGCAAGAAGAATCCATACAAGATCACTTTGCAGGTCCTCCTCCTCCTCCTACCCCCCCTCCCTCCCCTCCTCCTTTCTTCAACCGCTCTCGTATCCCCTCCTCTCTAATCATGCTCATTGGTTCTAGTCACATTTCTCATCTCTCACCCTTTCTCTTACTTCCCTCTTTCCCCACATTCCTTTCTTCCTCTGATCCACCTCCCTTGTGCCAGCCTCCCCACAACACCGCGTACTAACACCTAAAGCGCACACCTTGTATACTTGAAAGCCGTTAATACCATAATAGCATTTCTTCTCGTTCACCTACCAACACTAAAGCACACACTTCTCAGCACACTTCACGGAATGTTTACTCCCGCACTCTCTCCTCGTTGATGTTGTTGTTGTTGCTGTGGTTCACGTTACTGAATGATAATCCGCTGTTCAGACAACAGTCGTCTGAACAAACAAATCTTGGATATGACCCTCGTCAACATGCCTTTCTCTAGACGTCAATTGAATTTCTGGTGTGCTGAATATCCATCAAGAAATAACCATAATGTGAAGTATCCCTGGCCACTCGTCTCACTCAGTCAACAACTCACTCACAAGAGATCATGACGATTCCCCTATGCTCTCTTACTTCTAACAATGACGATAAAAACGATAACGATGACAATGATAATGCCAAAAAGTCCAAGCGACTGCCATCTGCACTTCCGCCCGCCATTGAGCAAATGAACCCTGAGTAAACATCTCCATAAATAAACATTTTAACCATCGGCCACACACTTGACCGATGGCTTCGGCGGTAACCCGAGAGCACCTAATAATAAACCCAACAAAGGACAGGTAGTACATCAGACGACAGGGCGGCGTCAAGATGTATGTGCCTGTGAGTGAGGAAAGGGGAAGAGGGGGGTGAGGGGAAGGGGGGAGGGGCGGGGGAGGGATGGATGTATGTGTTTATGTATGTATGTATGTATGTATTTATGTACGTGTGTATGTGTGTGCATGTGTGTGTGTGTGTGTGTGTGTGTGTGTGTGTGTGTGTGTGCGTCCGTGTGCGTGAGCGTGTGCGTGTGTATGTATTTATGAATGTTATACTATGTATATGTAAAAGAATATATTCATTGCATAAACACGTGCATCAGTAATTGCATACATGGAAATGAATACAAATACATAGATAAATACATACATACATACATATATATATATATATATATATATATATATATATATATATATATATATATATATATACATACACACATATACACACAGATATAACTGTTTTGACTACCACCTTTATAGGGGTTTCACACGCACGCGCAGATATTCATAAAACTCAAGGCCATATGAGATATGAAGAACATATATACATACATATATACATACATATACACACATACACATATACATACATACATACATATACATACACACACATATACATATGCATATGCATATACATATACATATGTGTATATATATATATATATATATTTATATATATATATATATATATATATATATATATATATATATATATATATACACATGTATATATATATACATATATATATACATACATGTATATATATATATATATATATATATATATATATATATATATATATATACACATATATATATTATATATATATATATATATATATATATATATATTATATATATATATATATATATATTATATATATATATATATATATATATATATATATATATATTATATATATATATATATATATATATATATATATATATATATATATATATATATATATTATATATATATATACATACATACATATATATACATGCAAACACAATACAAGCACGGCAGAGGCACACTCAAAGACACGCACAGGTACAAAAGAGTGCGGGCAGAGATGCACACTCACGCCGTGGCGATAAGTGTGAGGGCAGAATAGACACAGGGCAGAACAACACACGGGAGCGAGGGCGAGCGAGGGCGGGCGAGGGCGGGCGAGAGCGGCCGAGGCAGCGGTGCGTCAGTTATGGGTATAAAACAAGTCTCACATTTTATTACAGGTGCTGAGGGAGAGTCGTTAAGATAAGTTGGAAATGTCGGGTTTTTTGTCGACTTTTAAGCGTTACTGTGTGTGTGTGTGTGTGTGTGTGTGTGTGTGTGTGTGTGTGTGTGTGTGTGTGTGTGTGTGTGTGTGTGTGTGTGTGTGTGTGTGCGTGTTTGTTTGTTTCCAACTCTCTCCCTCTCCCTTCCTCTCTATTCCTTCTCCCTCTTTCCCTCTCTTTTTGCGCGCGTGGACGTGTATGCATATGCGTATGTGCACGTCCATGTGTGTGTTTACAGTATGTACGCGAGCCTTATTTTTTCACCCGATCTCTTTACAGCGCGATTCTTTGTCTCCGAACATCGCCAGTTTTTGATACGCACCGACGGTGAACCGCCTTAAAGCTGTCGGGTGTTCCTTCACGGCTCGTTATGACAGGACCATCCATGTTTGAGCTCACACATTCTCTCTCTCTCTCTCTCTCTCTCTCCCCTAGAAAATAGGAATAAAGGCTGAGTAAAATTGGCGTTGGGAGAAAGAGAGGGGAGAGAAAGAGAGAAAAAAAAGAGAAAGAGGGAGAGAGAAAGAGAGAGTAAAAGAGAGAGGGAGAGGGAGAGAGAGAGAGAGAGAGAGAGAGAGAGAGAGAGAGAGAGAGAGAGAGAGAGAGAGAGAGAGAGAGAGAGAGAGAGAGAGAGAGAGTTAAAGATGCAATAACGAAATAACGGCTGACAAAAACAAAGACGGGAAGGCATGGCAAGAGGGAAGGAGTAGATGGAAGGTTGATAGTCGGGGGATGGACAGATATTGTGGGAATGAGGGTTGATGGGGAATAGTGTGAGTGGGTGAAGGATGCTGGCAGTTGTGGCGGAGACCGCGTCTGATGGATGGCTGTGACGGCTGGCGGAGAGGGGCGCGCAGTGGCGACCAAGAGGCAGCCGAGAACCAGATCTTGGATTTAAAAAGGACAAGGTGGATGCCTGGTAAGCCATGACGGCCGTCGCGTCGATGTCCTACGCGAGGAGGACGCTCTGCTCTGTCTGGCTGGGACGCGGTCGAAGTAGCGACGCCAGGATCGAAGGCGGCAGCAGTGCCGGCACTGGAGGCACCGTGAGTTCACTTCACGACCGCATTGATCTTCCGCCTGTGATAGAGCCTTCCCATTGCGACCATGTGAGGTCCCCTGGGATGCTTCAACTGCAGCTTTTGTCATCTGCATAAGCGGGAAGGTTCCAGAAGGCGAGGCGAAGCCGCCATCTTCTTCGAGCAAGCTTACACTTCTGAAGGAATGGCTACGGGCGCCCCGGCCGTCAGATTATCTGTCTGAATGCCGATGAGAAATCGCTGAAAAATTCAACGTTGGAGAACCCAGACACCGTGTCCAACGGAGCGAATTTCGTATAAATATCTTTGTCTCACTTCAGCACCGGCGGAGGGGCAGACACAGGGAATTGCGGCTCGCATCTCGCTCTTCAAGTGATCTTCCAAAGAAGGGGAAACGAGGGACCGAGGAGAAGAGAGGATAAAGAGAGGGAGCGCATTCCACAAGTCAATTGCTCCTTAAATTATCGATACCTCGTCACAAATTAGGCAAGGCCACCTTTGTTTGGATCCTCCCGATCTCCTCCGAGCAATTACTCAGGATTGCGGCCGAGGCCCACCTGGCCCCCTCCAATCATTCACAGGAGCCCCGATGCGGATGGAATATTACTCAAGGCTCCCACATAATCGGGTAATTTGTACGGCATAACAAGTACTCCGTTAAGTCTAACGATGTCATTTATCTGGCAAAACCATGTGCCGCGAATACCATAATCAGTTTTAGGCTATAGATATTTTATCGGCAACAAATCGTGCACAATAATTGACACACCACTTGAGCCGCCCATTCGCGGGCCCCGAGTTCGTCCGGCAGCCTCTCCCTCCCTGCCTTTCCCGCTCATATAAATCTCCGGCTGCATACATTGCTCTTCGCCCGAGCGGATCCTTCTTCCAATCACGTCGCGCCCTTAACAAACAAAGGACGCCAAATAACAACACGTGGTTCCAAAGAAAACGGGCGCGGAGGAGGGAGACAGCGAGGGAATTTTTTTTATGGGTGTCATGGTGCCCCGAGGCTCTTTATTGGGCCCCACAATGACTCATTACCGGGAGAGGCAGCAAGACCTAATTTATGGGGTGGTAATTATACGGTGGCGATTAATAAGTGGGCAATCAGGTGCAAATGGGAAGGGTCCCAACCCATAAGTCAGGGGGATGATAACAATTGTCTATAACTCAACCACCTGATGCGAGGGTTGCCCCATGCCCACACCTTGTGGGTTATTATTTTTCCTCAGCCAGATGGTATTGCATGTCCCACCTGGCCATCCTTTGCACAGATGGAAGGCAGGGTCCCAGGTGGTCATTAGGAGTGCAGGTGGAAGTTACTATATCAGGTGGCCATTAAGAGCGCAGGTGGTTGTCACTTACACAGGTGGTGGCTTGTGTCCAAATGGGTCATTACAATGGGTTGCAAATACCAGGGTTATTACATGCATGGGTGCTGGGTCGTGGATTAGGTGGCGATTACCTGTACAGGTGGCGGGTCGTGTCCCAGGTGATTATTCCATGCAAAGATGGTAGTTGGTGTCCCAGGTGATCATTATATGCAGAGGTGGTACGGCCTCTTTCAATTGGTCCTCTCTCATAATGAATTTGCAAAGGGCTCTGCGCGGCCTGCCAAAATAGGACGTTTCGCTGGCTCTCGTTAAGAGGTTGGGATGGAGGACGTGGACGAGGCTTTCCTCGGGATTCTAGAGCATTCACTTGCCGCCGCCTGTGCTACCCAAAAATGCATTACAAAAAGGGGAACGCTAGCCCATTTCCACGCCCATGATTTCACGCCGGCCGCCCTCAACAGCAGCAGTCATAATTCTCTGCAGAGAGTAAATCAAAAATACAAACAAAAAGGCGCTAACGAGCAGTCTGTTCTGGCCGACACGACAAACAGAATGAAGGCATCAGCGCTCATAAACTAAACTGTTGGCGCGCTTTTATGCGAGCCTTTCTAGTGCCCGCCAAAATTCCATCAAAGGGGGAAAACCTTATGTAAAAATGGAGTGAAGCGATTAGGAACCACATGCATGGAATGTGTGTGCTCGTCTCACATTACCATATCAAAGACCATCCAGATGCCAGAGAGGCGCCACGCACTACTACATCCGAGTCATTATCGCCCTTATGCAGCCTACTCCGAGGGATGATAACGTTACCGCCGTCTCGTATTGACTCCAAACTAAATTGCTTTCAGACGACGGAGGCCTGCTCGCGCACCTCGCCGCCTCCAGCCCTGCCAAAATACTCGCCACACAATGACTATTCGGATTTTTTCCACACCCATTTATTCGGGGTACATATGACGTCATACGCAGGCATCGAATTCAAATACACATACAATGACAGAACGGACAACGATCTGTATACAGGGGCGTGTGTGTGTGTTCGTGGATGTGTGTGTATGTGCCGTTGGTGTGCAATCCCACGCGCATGTAGGTATTTTCAGAGCCACATTTGCACTTGAATACTCTGATACTCATAGACAGAGAGAAATGTGTTTAAACATACTGAACAGAGACTGATAGACAGACAGCCACACAAACACTCGCACGCACGCAGTCACACGCAGTCACACACACACACACACACGCACACACACACACACACACACACAAACGCACATACACACTCTTGCCCACTTAAGTGTAACTAAACTTGATAAGGCAGGTAGGAAATTGGCCTAAATTGGTTGAAATTGGTGAGAATTAAGTCGTATTACAGCACCCATCCTCTATTAGTCTACCACAAGCATTTATCGGGTAGAATCACAAGGCACTTACATTCTCTACTTCGAGCGCGGGGACTATTTTTGAGGCCATTACACGCTCCGGTCGTATTTGCGCGCCTTTCCTGCGGTCAGGCGGTAAACAGATAAACATCAATTCGTATTAAGCATAAGAGACGCTTTTGATAGTGCAAGGGAAAAGTGACACGTGGATGGAGGATTGCAAAGCGCAACATTTCATTGCAAGTACTAAGCGCAACATTTCATCATTTTGCGTTACTGATCAAATGCATTGATGATTCCCAAGATTGGCAATCCGACGGGAATTCATCAGGGCTAAAATAGTGCCTATTTATATGTTATTGTTTGTATAAGCAGGAAGATCACTTCAGCATAAATAATTAATCATTATAAGGATGATACATATTGCAGGATGATGAGCATGATGACGGGCTTTCACACACACACACACACACACAATCATATTCGCACATCATTACAACAGGAATCAAGCAATATAGATAAAAAACAAAAAAAAATCCTATTGAGCAACCCCTTGACACCAGACAAGGGCACGTCCAAAGTGCACAGTACTGGGGAGTACCTGGCCCTAACTGCTCCATCGGGTGCTCCAAGTGCACCCGTGTCAGTAGCAATATCTAATCTCTTTCACATGTCATCCTCCCTCCCCTCGGCGGCCCGCAACACCAAAACCGTCCCCAGGGGGTGTCAGAGGGGAACGCCGATCCAAAACGACTAACACCATAAGGACATCTCGCGTAAGTGACACCAAAATATGAATTAATAAGCTATAACAATGACTCCTCCAGCAGCCGGGGTCCAGCAACGCACCATCTCCCTCCTGACGAGCCGGGGGAGAACCGCCCTAGTGCCCGGGGGACCGAAGGCTCAGATTCACCCAGGGTGGCCGATGTGAGATAGGTGTTAGTTAAGGGTGGCGCCGGGTGTGAGGGGAGGCGAGGGGTGACAAAGCGCTCCCCAGGGGACACCCTAACCACCACAATGGCCACCAGTCACCCTCGTAATGGTCACATAATAACCATAACTCCATCGATGACCCTAGCATGACACCTCCGAGCGAGAAGGGCGTAGCGGCGCCGATCAACCCTAATTTACATCATACCGGGACAATCAGGTGCGACAATCGGACAATATCCATGCGTGATTGTCTATTGAAGAGCTCGGCCGGCGGGTCTGGGCGGAGGGAAACTTGTTACGTAACGTGGAGCGCCTCTTCTCGCTCTCTCTTGATGTGCTCTTGCTATAAAATGGTCTTAGGACCGTGGAACAGTAAGATAGAATGAGAGAAACGAAAATCGGTGTTGATGGGACGAGGGAGGGGGAGGGAGGGGAGGGAGGGGAGGGAAGGGAGATAGGGAGGTAGGGGGTGGTGAGGAAGTGAGG
>BOPN01000820.1:37500-62500 GCA_017312705.2 Penaeus japonicus
GTTTATTTTCATTTTCCATCCAAATAGTAGCCCCGGGCGCGGCAGGGGAGAAGAGACCTTCCTGCCCAGCCACGTTAGGACTCCTTCCTCCTCCACCTCCTCCTCCTCCTACCTCTAGCCCTTGCCCCTGCCTCTGCCCCTGCCTCTGCCCCTGCCCCTGCCTCTCCCCCTACCTCTGTCCTCGCCCCTGCTCCTTTATCCCCCAGTCTTGCTACCCTTACTCCTCTCCATCTTCCTATCTTGTCCCCCTCCTTCCCCTCCCTCCCGAGTCAAGGAGGAAGTGTGACGGTGGCATAAAACGAAGCGAAACCCTCGCGTAACAAACTTACAAATACAAACACTTTCTCTCTCTCTCTCTCTCTCTCTCTCTCTCTCTCTCTCTCTCTCTCTCTCTCTCTCTCTCTCTCTCTCTCTCTCTCTCTCTCTCTCTCTCTCTCTTATACATATGCTTCTCCTTGCTGTGAGTCTTCTTTCACTTTGCTATTTCTGCCATTTCCTCTCCCGTTTTTATTGCGTTTTGTTGCGATTCCCCTTCCCCTTTTTCCCTCTCTCGACACACAGCGAGTTTTCTTGGCACTAATTTCTACTTCCTGATTTCCCGTCGCTACGTTCTTGCTCATATCTCGGTCTCCCTTTCTACGTAGTATGGCCACATTGCTATTATTATTATCGTCATCAATATTACGAAGCGTATCATTATCATTACCATTATCGTCATCGCCGTCGTCGTCATCATCATCGTTATCACTGTGTTTGTTCTTGTTATAGGGAATCCCAGGCTTAAAACAGGAGCAGGATCATTATCATAAATCTTATTGCTCTCGTTGATATTTATGAGGAAGTCAGCAGAATGTTCATCACTTGATTTATATACAATGTATAAATGTATATTGTGTAAGTAATGTGAATCGTACGTAAAAAAATTCTTGCACATACATACATACATACGTACATACATAGGAGGCTCCTCCATGTTTTACATTCACAAAACTACAAACCAAAATACATACATAATCAACAAAAATAATCCCTCATTTTCACAAGCCGAGGCTGCAGTCCCAACCGAACGTCCCCGAAAAACGTGGACTCTCATTTGACGAAAACGCGCGAAAACGCACCGTCATCGTCGCGCCTTTCAGTCACAACTACAAAATTACTCGTAAACATTAGGAGGAATTCAGTTTGACCAAAACGCTCAATGATTTTCGGGGGAACGTCGGAAAATGACATCAATTACACGTTTATTCCGCCAGAGAGATTTTGATAACTATCTTAAAGTAGGCCTATTCAAAGAAAGACGAGAGGGTGGGAGGGGTAAAGGGAGAGGTGGTGGGAGGGGTAAAGGGAGGGGGGGGGGGGCTCTGGCTACGGGGGAGGCCAGCCATTCCATTTCTTTTGATCTTGGTGAGAGTAAAGCAACATTTAAGAGGCGCTGAGGCCTATGTCAACAACAGAATGCCACTCTATTTCTTTTCTTTGTTTTCTCTTATGGCTAATGTGTGAAGTTACACATGGTGTTTAGACAATAAAAAAAATAATTTTTTCCCCTAGTCTGACTCATTAGGTGCATCTTGCAGATTCTTGCATTAACTATTTTTTCACATCCCATTCATTTAGAGAACCTCCTGCTACGAGAGAAATTTAAAGCATATTACCCCCCCCCCCCACACACACACAATCTCCCTTCCTCCCATTCCTCCCCCTCGCCGGTTCCATATGCTAACAGCTCCGCCTGCCACATCGCCCCGCCCCGCCTCTCGTAGCGCCCCCCCCCCTACCCCTTCGTGTTACTCTCTCTGTGATAGTCCCGCCCATCTACGAACAGCATCGACGATTACCAGTCACCGCCCACGCCCACCAAATATGCGATATGTTAATCTCTCCGCTTCCCTCGAGCTTTGCACCTGCACCCCTGCGTCTGGCACTCCAGCGCCCCCACGCCGAGGCCGTGCCCTTCGGAGGCAATGCCGCGGGAGGCTTCCTTCGGCAGGACGCCCAAACCAATGGACAAAAGGTGGCAGTTAATAAGTATTTCGGTAATTATTACATCAACAACAATGACGAGCAATGCATGAAGCTTACCATACGGACAGAAATATACGCGTTCTTCCCAAAGTCGTCATAGTAGGCAGGCCGTAGACATTAACACCAAAGGCGGGAAAATCAAACTCCCGAAGTATATAGGGTAACCCCCTCCCGGGTACCCCTCCCCCTTTCGTTGCTGAGACCATGGCTACCCCCCCCCCCCTCCCGCCCCTCTCCGCCCTATCCCTCCCCACATCCTGGCGCGGCACCTGCTCCCTCTGCCTGCCTCGCTCTCCCCTGTAATCCTATTGTCTTCCTTCCCAGGACTAGGAAGGAGACTTTCACTTTTTGGAAATAAACGACTTGATACAAGAAGACAACCAAACCGGAAGTTGCCTTGCCTCGATAGCCGTTTGCAACCACTCTGTGTTTCCCGGCCGCGACGCGTTGGACAAACAATCTTAATAGAACCTAAAGGTAATCAACATATTACTGAAATTTAATTAAAAATATAAAAGGTTCTCCCTCACTTTCGAAGCCGCGGTCGTGCTCTTTGGAGTAAACGGCCTCCTACCACGGGATTGCTCACCATTGGCGCGGGATGCAAGCCGCCACCGCCGCCACCGCCGCCGCCGCCGTTGGTTCTTCTCATCGAACGTAAGTAATTAATGCCGACTAGCGCTGTCCTGCCACGCATGCACGCTCGCCTACAAGCCTTGCTTTCGATGTCTCTCTTTTTATCTCTCTTCCTTTTATTTGAGTCATTTGGTCTCTTTCTGTTATGTTTGATTTGTTCGCTTTTTCTTTTTCTAGCTCACGTGTATATATATATATATATATATATATATATATATATATATATATATATATGCATATGCATATATATATACGTATACATGTATATACATACATATATATATGTATATGTATATGTATATGTATATGTATATGTATATGTATATACATAGACATATATATATATATATATATATATATATATATATATATATATATATATATATATATATATTGATCAGTGTTGTACTCAATATCTAAGACAAATACCAGCAACGAAAAGAACTACGAAAATGCACAACTAAAAACACAAAGTTGATTAGCCTCAAAAGAAATTATTCATACCCGTCCCCTCACAGAGTATTAAAGTTAACACATTTGTCTTACTGCATCGCAAAACATATTTGTCTGTGGCACTCCAGTCTGATGATGCACATGAACATTACTACTCTATATTCACCATAGCTCTATTACCATTGACATTATTTTGTTTACTTCTTACAGTTATTCGTATTATTACCACTACTACTATATTTCCCTATCGTAACTCCGCGACAATTTCGGAATCCAACCTAACGATTGTATCATTCTCTGAAATCTCACACACACAACTTCCTTTCACTCCCTTCCCTCCACTTCTACCCCCTTCTCCCATCCCTCTACCCTCTATCTATCTACCCTTTCTATCGTTGCGCTTCCCGTATTTCCCTTCTTCCCCCTCACATCCCTACTTTCCCTCTCCCTTTCCCTATTAGCTTCCTCCTCCTCCTCCTCCTCCCTTTCCCGTTCCTCAAAGTCCCTCCCCCTCCCCGCTTCACTCTCCCTTTCCCCTTTCCCCATCTTCCTTCTTCCCCCCTTCTCCTCCCCCTCTCCCCCCTCTTCCTCCCTTCCTCCCCCACCCCCGTCCACGCCACCCCATGCAACGCGAGTGCCTGAGCGTCACTCCATGAGGAGCGGGCGTGACGGCGCTCGTCGGGGGCAATTTCCAACGAGCGTGCTCACGGGCGGGCGCTCGTTAGTCCTCAGCCCGCCCGGCCTTGCTTCCTTCTCAATTATCTTCCAACAACTCATCGCAGTTAACACCGTCTTGAAGTCGTGAACACGTCCTCGCCGCACTCCCTTTGAGGCGAGCGAGGACTGTACACTATCTCATTATCACGGAGACTTGCTTTTAGCGTTTTAATTTATTCAACTTCTCATCATGTGTGTGTGTGTGTGTGTGTGTGTGTGTGTGTGTGTGTGTGTGTGTGTGTGTGTGTGTGTGTGTGTGTGTGTGTGTGTGTGTGTGTGCGCGCGCGTGCGTGCGTGCGTGCACTTATATGTATCTTTACAAGTAAAGAAATGGATGCACAATATATATATATATATATATATATATATATATATATATATATATATATATATTGCATATCCATTTCTTTACTTTTTGAAAAGGTACGCTGAGCCATTATTTTTCATCATTACTGTTATTCAGCCACCTACTATTTCTTTAGACGAATAGTACTGTTTAAATATTGTATCAAGCTACTGAAATTTTCAGCATGGAATTATTGGAGGGACGCGAGCACCTGCTTAAGCTTACAACACCTCGGTTCTGTCAAAAGGTGACGTGGCAACCCCCCGGTGTGGCTGGCATTGTAATGCCAATAATCACAACAAATGCTGTTTGTAATTGAAGGCGATACTAGCGCAGGCAGAGCCATAAGTAATGGCCACGCAACGGCGAATTCTAAATTACGAAGCACTGGAAGAAAAAGAAGAAGACGAAATAATACAGTAAAAAGTGTTCACAAAAAATAGAGTGAAATAGAATGAACGACACAATAACATACACAAACACAAACGAAAACTCCCCACACATGCAAACACTCCCACGCACGAAAGCATAGACAAACACACAGGCATACACGCGCTCGAGCACAAGCACTGACCCTCCTGTAGCATTCTTCTGGCTATGAGCCTCTCCTTTCCTTCTAATTATACCCCCTCCTACTAATATAATTCCCACCCGGCATAATCTATTTCTGTCTCCATCTTTCATTTTGTCACCAGTATTCTTCCATCTGTTTCTTATCCTTTCGTTGGATATTTTCTTTTGATCTTTATGCTAATACTTGATATCTCTGCGAGGTGTGCTATGCTTTGTGTCTCAACCTTTGTTTCCCACCAATGCAACCGGTGTTTCATCAGTGCTATTCCAGCCATGGTGCCAACCGTATGGTTACATATAAAAAGGCATGCCTATATGGTCGTACCTTTATACCCTTAGCTGCCTCTCTGCCTACCTGCCTGCCTGCCTGCCTGCCTGCTTGCCTGTCTACCCCCCCACACAAACAAAATCACCCCCCCCCCCTCAACACACAAACACACACACAAACACTCACCCTACACCCACACCCACTTGATATACAGCACACCTAAAGCTTACACAAACCCCGACCTCCTCTGAGAAGAGAGAAAAAACAAACACAGGGACGTTAAAAAAAACTTCGTGTGGGTACGCACTCCATCCATCATGGTACTTCCTGTAATTTCCAGTACTCGTTAGGATTCTTGATTATTTTTTGTCGTCTTTTCCGCTTTTCCCGGGTCGTTATTTTGTGTAATGACAGGTGTGCCCCGTTCATTCACCGAACATTCTCAGGGCACGCGCGACGACGGCTCCTGGCATTAGCGTGGACGTACTTGTTTTTCTTAAATCTACAGTTCTCAATGGAAAGACCGTCGCATGAATCTCGCTCTGTCTCTTGCAATTGCTTCGTCGATCAACCATGAATCGTGGTGAGTAACTCCCTTCTATGCCTCGTCTATTTTTGTCCTTTTTCGTTCAATAAGATACCGATCGTCATTCAAAACCAACTACTCACACTCGCATTGCTAACAGGAAAAAAGACATTTCTCTACTCCAAATGCGGTTAATGTGGTGAAAAAGGTTGTTAAAAACAATGCGTCTATCCTCTCTCTCTCTCTCTCTCTCTCTCTCTCTCTCTCTCTCTCTCTCTCTCTCTCTCTCTCTCTCTCTCTCTCTCTCTCTCTCTCTCTTTCTCAGTTCATTCCGAATACTAACCAAGAGAGGAACGTAAGTCTACGGCACTCTATCCCGTTTTACATACAACAATAGACCGCCGAGACTATGACGAATTCGCTTTTTGACAAATCATAAAAAGGTGGCTTCTAACAATCCAAAGTCTATAACGCATTGCACAGCCACTTGCAAAGGCCCGGGCCATCTCATCGCCATGCAATAAATCACAGCGCAGCAAAATGACAGAAGCTGAGGATCAAATGGATGATAAAAATGATTCCGCTGGTTGGACAAAGGAAGGCCCGCGCTCCCGCCACGACACAGCGCGCCGGCGAGAACGCGTGAGGTGCATAACAACAAAGGTGACGACTTACACGCCAATCTGGCGTTGACGTTCAATCCAAATTCCTCTCAAGAAAGACGGCGATTGACCACAGCTGGCGCTCGACAGTGACTCATCGCAAAAAATCGCGCTGCATCATTGACACTACAACTTTACGGCGGACTCATCCGTCAGATTGGACGCGAGGATGAAAAACCCGTGAAAAATGTTCAAAGATGGCGCTTTTACCATACGAAAAGATTTTGTTTAGCATGAAAACATACACATACATACATACATTATATATATATATATATATATATATATATATATATATATATATATATATATATATATATATATATATATATATACATATATATACACATATATACATATATATATATACATATATATACACATATACACATATATACATATAAAAATATATGTTCATCATAAGACTATATTTGTCTAACTAAACTTGTGTTAGGGAAGATTTTCTTTATTATTGCACCGTCTTCTGGAGGAAGAAAGAGGTCACTAATCACCCTCCCACAATACAGTGCCGTAAGAAAGGTCGTGAATTTAATGTCACTTAGTACATAAGGATGGAAAGCGGGTGGACAAGTGGAAGGGAGAGTGAGTGAGTGAGTGAGTGAATGTTGAATGTTGTGAGTTAGCGAGTAGGAATAGAACACTGTGAGCTCGCGAGTGAGTAAATGTATGAGTCCATGTGTAGGTACGTCAGTGTGCGAATTGACCAGTGAATAAACGAGTAATCGAAAGCGAGTGTGGACGAGTAAAAATGAGTACGCCGGGGCAGGTGGGAGAGCGTCGGGGAGTCGGCGCAAAGAGAAGCCCGGAGTCGACTGAAATATCTGGCAATTGCACGTTCCTTTGGGTCCGCCAGCCATTACTTACTAGCCAGGAATTTGCACTTAGGACCCCGGCCACTCCCGGACCCGCTGTAAAGTAAAGGCTTGATCTTCGCCTGTCACACACAGCCCGAGAAATGACCGCACTTCAGCCTCTCCAAAGAGGGGAATCTGCGGCAACTCAGCTATAGGCCTACGCATTAATTTCTCAGTTACCGTATCGATGATGATGAGCTGTAAAGCGTGTGTGTTTGTACGCTTCTTTATCTCTTTCCTCTCTGGCGTCTTCTACTTTCTCTTTTTTTCTCTCTTCTCTCCCCCTCTATCTCTATCTCTATCTCTGTCTCTCTACTGTCTCGTGCATATCCCGTATCACCTGCGTTACGTCACAACAATCATAACTACATGCACAACCGCACGACCAACATATCAAGATCTTCTCCCCTTCACCCCCGAGGCTATAAATCCCCCCTCCCCCCTTTCGATAACCCCCCCCCCCCCAGGTGTCACAGCAGGGGTGGAAAGGGGGAAGAGAAGAGTACATAAGATCCTATTGTCACTAGCATTAAGTAGCCGCTCCCCCTCCCCCTAACCTCCCCCCCCCCGCCCGAGTACCCTAATATTATAAGGTGAATAATAGCCCTTGCACCTGTGTCAAAACTCCCTCCCCCCCACCCCCACCCCCACCCCCACCCCCACCATCCACCCACCCTTTCCACCCCTTGTCACACACAGATAAAGGGGGGAGGGGAGAGGGAGAGAAGGGGAGAGGAAAGGGAAGGGGAAAGAGGGAAAGAGAAGGAGAAAGGAAGAGAGGGAAGGAAGGGTAAACAGAGTGAGAAAAGGAAAGAGGGATACAGGGAGAGAGGGAGAGAGAAAGGGTGGAATGGAGGAAGGGAGGGTGAGAGGGAGATAGAAAAAAAAGAAAAAAGGGAGAAAAAAGAGAGTAGGAGAGAGAGAGTAGAAGAGAGAGAGAGAGAGAGAGAGAGAGAGAGAGAGAGAGAGAGAGAGAGAGAGAGAGAGAGAGAGAGAGAGAGAGAGAGAGGCTTGAGGGCTGGGAAGAAGTCATAACCAGCTCAATTATGAATATTTGACGACGTTTCTACATCAAATTGCCTTCCAAAATGTCATAAAATTATGGCTCCAGTCAACTTTTTTTTCAGTCCCCCCTAAACCCCAACGCCCCTATCCCCTCTCGCGGCATTACAGGAAGGTCACGTGATTAGCCCCCTACCCCCCCTAACCTTTCTTCACTGTCGGCTTTGTAATGTCTTTGGTTTTCAGACACACGGACATTAAAAAAAACTAAATTTAAAAAGGAAGACTTTGCATGATTTCTGAATTATAAGATCAGGTTGATACTTGATGTACAATTTGTAAATCATTAACATGTAAGTAATAATTATACATTTCGGAAATCTGAAAGTTGCTGAACAAGTTTTTTTTCTCGAGCCTCAGCGTTTCATCTATTGTGAAGTTTAATATCACGTGGCATCTCGACAGTAGCCACAACACATATCTCATTTTATCTTTATTTCATTATATCTTTTTTTTTGAACAAGAGGACAGGACGTTCTTTTCTGGCTAATTTGGCATGTTTTGTTTCTTCGAGGAAGCTTTATAAAATAAATGAATTCCAGCGCGCGCCTGTTCCCGTCTGTGACATAATGTAAGTCTGCCGGGTAGAGAGAGAGCGAGAAAAAAATATTTCGCTCCGGCATCCGTCTCTCTCTCTCTCTCTCTCTCTCTCTCTCTCTCTCTCTCTCAACGTGTGATGTCAGAGGCAATTAAGCCAGAAGTCGTGATCTCGGACTTCAATCTTGCGCTGAAAAATGGCGCAAATCATTCGCCTTGGCTTATACAAAACAGTGCCCGATTGCAAAGGGGAGAGAAAGAAAAAGTGCGAGTGGGGAAGAGGGAGAGAGGGAAGAGGGGGGAGAGAGGGTAGATGAGAGAGAGGGGGGGGGTGGAGAGAGAGAGAAAGAGGGAAAGAGAGAGAGAAAGAAGGAAAGAGAGGGAGAAAGAGGGAGAGGGAGAGAGATAGAAAAAAGAGAGAAAAGGAAATAGATGGATGAAGCGGGAAGTGAGAAATGGGAAGATGGAGATGGACGCAAAGGGAGAAAGGAAGAGGGAGGCAAAGAGAGAGAGATGTAAGAAGTGGGAAAGGAGGAATGAAGGAGGATATGGACGGGAATGGAGGGAGAAAGAGGGATATAAAGGGAGGGAGGAATAGGGGGGGGGGCGGAGAAAGAGGGAACAGGAAGGGTCGTAAAGGGGGAAAGGGGTAGACGGGAGAAGGGGTAGAGGGGAGGAGGGGAGGGGAGGAAAGAGAAATGTGGTTATTACATCAAAGCATTCCTAATCTTAAAAAAGCATCAAATCATAATCATTAATACTGCTAATTAAATACAAAGTATAATAAAACAAAAACAAGAAAAAAAACTTAAAGTCCGACGTGACATAAGGAGCCGAAGAGAAGGATGACGAGAGTTCTCGAAAGTTCAACGCTGTCGAAGTTGTTTTAAGTTCCCAAGTTTAATCAGGTCTTCAAGGTTCAATCAGGTACGTGGCCAATTAACGAAGCAAGAAGTCCCAACCTCCAAAGCAAGGATAAACCACTCATTAAAGGCTGCCTCGGAATAATAATCCAAAAGGACGACCTGTGTAGACGACCAAGTGACTGCCATGATGCGCACGCCCCCCTCCCTCTCCCTCTCCCCCTTCCCTTCTCCTCCCCTCTCCTCAGTCACATGGCGGGATGGGATAGGGAGGGGTAGGGAGGGAAAGTAGATGGAGAAAGGTAGGGGAAGGGGTGAACGTTAGGAAGGGAAAGGGATGAGAGAGGAAGGGAGAAGAAGAGAGGGTAGGGGAGGGGAGGAGAGGGGGAGAGAGGGGAGGAAAGGGGAGGGAGGGCAAGGGGGGTAAGGGAGGGAAGGGGAAAGGAGGAAGGGGGCGCCGGCAGAGGCACAAGAGCAGCTTTAAGACACAGGAACGGCAGGCCAGAATGGGTTCCCCCTGACCATTTACACTCCGGACACTCGGCGCGGGGGAACGGCGTGGAGCGGCGGGCGGTGCGTGCGCTTGTCAATAGCACAGGGACTTTTCCATTATAATAACCTCCGCCTCAAAAGGGTTAAGCCTCTGGCCGGCCCTCGAGAGCGCATAACGAACTCTCTCGCCGCTCTTGCCTCTTAGCGAACTCAAACTTCCTCCCTCTCCCTCTCTACCCCTCCCCACCCTCCCCCACCCTCCCCGATTCTAGAACGCGACTTATAGGGGTGAGGGATAAGAGTCGTCAGGGGGTGGCGTTACGGCAGGGTGGGGGTAGGGATTGAGGAGGAGGGGAGGGAGTAGGAGAGGGAGGGGGAGGGGAGGGGGAGATGGAGGGGTTAGGGAGGGGCTTTTGTGGTTATCAATTAACTTGAGGGTCATTCTTGCATTCTAAAGGGGGAAATTTCAATTTCAACAAGAGTTCTGATTGGTTGGGATATATTTCATAACAAGCCACTAAAGCCTTCACATAACGAATATGGCAGCGGATCCTCCGGCACAAACATACATACGCAATTGCTGTATATTCTTTAATTTACCTTGAGGAAGCAATGGTTTAAGCTTTAAAATAGCGTCTTCATATTAAAAAAAACATTATTTATCTCAGTAATACATACATACATAAATGAATGGATTAATTAATAAACACACATACATGCATACATACATACATATAAACATGCATGCATATATGCATGCACACGCACAGTGTACATCACTTCGCACTTGAGGTGTCGCCGTTGCAATGAAAGGCTCGAATTGCAGTAGCTCTGATACTCTGACTGCAACCGTGTGACCTCCGGCATGCCTCGACCCCGACGATGAATAAGAGGCGCGGTGACCCCTTAGTCCCTGAATTAATGGTGTTGGCCGGTGCCATGAGGTTAAACGCCTTGGCTGACTACCCGCCTTCACGCCATTGCTAGCATAGTGGTCACTGATTCACTCGATTCGGGGAAAAGTGCAGGTGGGATGCACACGCTGTGAGATGTTGCACGTACGCGAAACAATAAAACAAACAAAGAACAAACAAGCAAACACACACACACACACACACACAGACAGAGCCAGACATAAACGCCCTCCCACATACATGCAAAGACCAATCCAGGACCTCGAATGCTTTCGGGCCATCGGTAATGCCATTGCACGGTTCGCGGGTGCCCAAAAATGCACCTATTGATACTTTGGTTAACAATGCCCCTTCGCCGCCATCACTCCAGCGGCGCTTCGAAACGACTGTCCCGCACTTTGACCACGTGGCAATCAATAGCCGTCTGCCACGTCACCACTTGCAAAACACTATCAGGTAGGTATGTATTAATGAAGCACACGGTAAGCAAATAAACAAATAAAATGCTGGCGATTCAATTTTCAGCTCGACGCAGCAGGTATGGAGGACGGTGGGGAGGGGGGAGGGAGGGGGGAGGGGAGGGATGCGCGGGGTTTTATTTAGATTATTTTGTTTCTTTTCTTTCATATAGTAAGTATATAGGTTGAGGCGTTTAGGTAGAATGGCACATTTATCAATTTTATTCTATGATGTATGACACACACCAAGAGAAAAAAAGACATATTCTTAAAAAATCGTAAAAAAAATATGCATATAAATAACGGACAGGCGAGACGCGAGAACAGTGCCATTCAAAAACTAAGAGTAAAAATAACGCATAAAAAAACACACATGTATGTATATAAAAAGAATGGCACGATCAATACACCGAAAGTCCCTCATCTATCCTGTACCCCCCTCCCACCCTCCCTCCGTCCCTCTGTCACCCTTATTCTCTACCCCTCCCCGTCTCCCTCCCCTCCTACACCCTCATCACACCAATTTTGCGTTCGATTTCAAATTTTATGAGATGCAATTTTGTGGTCACGAATGCTCCCCAGCGGCCCACAAAACACAGCTCGGCCCGCTACACACTCGCACACACACATTCACATACAAACACATACTCACTCTCACTCACTCTCTTCTCTTCTCTTCTATCTTTTTCTTTCATCTCTTCTCTCTTTTTCTCTCTTGTTTTCTCTCTTTTTCTCTCTTGTCTTCTCTCTCTATCTGGCAGGATTAAAAAACAAAACTCAAAACTCACAACAACCACTCGTTCCTGCATGGGGAGGGGGAAGGAGGGAGGGAGAAGAGGGGGGGGGGGCGGGTTGCAGCAGCGACGTCGAGACTAAAGCTATTGCATGACGCTCGATATTTCATATAGCATTTTCTTGGAGACAAGTATAACTATATCTGGAGAGACACTGGTATATATTTTACAATGAAAACAAGGGCTGGCGAGGGTAGGTAGGGGAGGGGAAAGAAGTTGGATGGGGGAGGGGGGTGGCTGGTGGGAGGGGGAAGGGTTACACGTCTGATGAAGGGAGATGGAGGGGAGGGAGGAGAGGGAGGGGGCTATGGAGGAACGAATCTAACTTTAACTATTAAAATGAAGAAAAAAATGTTTGATTCTAGCCAACGGTGCGGATGCGTGACTAGTGTTTGTCTGTTTGTCCGTGTCTGGTGATGGGGCAAATAAATTTCTAGGCTCTTCTCCATTTCAAATCAACATGCACACACACACACACACACACACACACACACACACACACACTCAAAGTTCAGAACGAGTCTTTAAACAACAGTGGATTCCTTTCCACTGGTAAAATGTTCTAGTATTTGAAGAAGAGCAACTTGTAAAAAAAAACAACAACATAATTTACAACAATATAAACCCCGTCTTCCATTCGTCTACATGGAGTGGAATGTCAGCAAACTGCCGAAGTCAACAATGTCTTGAAGGAGGATCCCAGCGCCGCGATCCCAGTCATTCATACACCCCTCCCCGCCCGCCCTCATCCCCAATCCCCTCTTCCTCCTCTCTCTTTCTTCCTTCCTTTATTCCTCTTCTTCCACCTCTCCTTTCCCTCGTTCTCCTCCATTATCCTCTCCCCCTCTCGGTCCTCCTCCCCTCAAACTCTCCTTCCCCGTTCTCCTTCTCCTCTCCCCTCTCCCCACCTCCTCCTTCTCTCCCTCTTCGCCCCCTGGGCCCCCAACCCCCAGCCCAACCCCTGCCCCCGCGTCTCTTCACAGGAAAGCTGGTGGTGACCTGGTCTGTTTGTTACGCGTTGCAGCCCCCTCCCCCCCTTCGAAGCACCGCCACCAGCTGTCCCGCTGCTTCTCTCTTCTTCGAGCTTTGTCTAATCTCGGGATAATCCCCCGCGAATCTTCAGTTATCATCGGCCCGATCTGTCCTGAGCCCGCTAAATCTTTGATTATTCGTGAATTAATCTCATTCGCTCGCCCTTCGATAAATTCTTTTCGAAAGAAGTACTTTAGCCACGCGAAGCATGGGTGATTCAGGTGCAGATTCCACACGCCTTCGATTTATCGACCCTAAGGGCTAGAATTTGCACCTTTTCAACAATCCTAAGTTCCACAGCCTCAGGGCCGCCGTCGTGTGCCCGGGCGGCCCTCTTCCTCCCTCCAACCCATTCCCGCCGCGTCCACCGAGGCCCTCCAGCACCCAGATGATATTCAAGACAAGAACCTCTTTTCCCGGCCCTCCCCCTCCACTGCCATTCCATTCCCGCCCTCCTTCCCCTGCCATAGCGCCATTCCAGCTGGGGACGGCCATGGCCACAAATATGTCACTTTACTAATTGCAGAACGTTATTGTTAAATGAGAGCTTTGCGTTCACGGGGCCACGCAATTCGCTCGTTCCGCGGCAATCAATCAATATTGCAAGACTGGTCCTGCAGCTGCTACCTGGGACCTGCCCGCCCAATACTCTATTTACACGGCATACGTGCTCGTATAGACGTACGTGCCAGCGTGGGCGTGTGAGGCGCTGTTAACGTGGAAGCCAGTCTGGGCGTGCTGTTGCAGCGCACAGGCGAGGAAGACAAAGAAGCGCCAGAACCAAATTTCTTATACGAGAACGAACTTGTTCTTAATGGCACGGCTGGACTAAAGGCTGAGACAACGAATATTCGATGCAAAACACTCAACCAAACAAACACACAGACAAATAAAAACTCTTGCATATACAATCATACAAACAAGAACACAACATTGACTTTAAATCTCCCCGTCTTCCCACACATAAATACACCCGAAGACAAGACATGAAGACGAAAACAAAAATAAAAAAACAAAAACAAAAACAAAAACTAAAAAAACGGAGAGAGACGAGTTGCAGCACAACAAAAAGAAATCTTGCACGTAATAAATCAAGCTCATAATGCCCCCCCCCCCCCAACTAAAAAGAAAGAAAAACAAAATGTAACACGGCCGAGATGCCTAAATGTTACACTTACTAATCATTACCCCGAATGACTCTGCATTTTTGACCATTTGACGTCCCAACAAGGTGCAAGATGAGCTTAAGGGGGTAGGGAGAGGGTACAATGGGGAAGGGGGCATGGGTGTAAGGGGGGAAGGGGAGGGGGTACAGAAGGTGAGAGGATAGGAGGGAGGGAGGGAGAGGGAGAGGGAGAGGGAGAGGGGAGGGAGAGAGAGAGAGAGAGAGAGAGAGAGAGAGAGAGAGAGAGAGAGAGAGAGAGAGAGAGAGAGAGAGAGAGAGAGAGAGAGAGAGAGGCCCATAAAAATGAATGAATGTTTAACTTTGGGAAAGAGGAAGCGAGAGTTTAAAAGGGATAAAATGATAAAAGGGAAAACATAATGAAAGACGAGAGCCGAAGGATGATCTGGCTGGAAAAAAAAACAGTAGACTCCATTGAGACAAGGAGAGATGTATGTGGGGTTGGGGGGGGGGGCTGAGGGAGGACGAGGGGGGGTCCTTCAAGGTACCGTAAGATCAACATCCCGCAAAGTTCCCAGCGGCGGAAAGGTCATATAAAGTTGTATACATCCTTAGCGTGGAGACCCTGGTGAGACAGCTACGACCTTACTGACCTTCTGCCTGACCTTGCACAGCCCGAGGAGAGACGCAGGATCATCTTACCTGCAAATAAGGAAAAAGACAATTAACTACAAAAGTATATCTGTAATTGCTTACAAGCAGGGAACACGCACACAGTTGAAAAACATATATAAACATATATACTCATATTTCTTTTTATAAAGCCAACACATCATCATCCGTTCCGACAAATGAAAAGGAGAGCAGAGGAGAATATGAACACAAGAACAAATAACAGGCAAATCAACGACAGAACACCTTGCATCGTGTTGCGTTGACTGACAACAGAGAGGCCCGCGTGAGAACGACCCGTCGTCTTGTGACACGAGGGATTACTTGCGAGTCGTCGTTCGCGACTACTCCTGAGGGAATGGCGGGGACGGGGGAGAGGGATGGGGGGTGTAGGGAGAGGGAGGGGGATAAGGGGAGGGGAGGGGTGGGGAGGGGAGGGGGAGAGAGCGAAGGGATTGATGAGGGGGAGAGAGGGGGAGACGAGGGGGAGAGTAGTTTGAGGGAGTACCGAGAGAGAGAGAGAGAGAGAGAGCAGAGAGAGAGAGAGAGAGAGCGAGAGAGAGAGTATGAGATGAGAGTTATTCCCTTCAGGGGGCCTGCGGCGCAGGGAGACCCGAGGAGGGAGAGGAGTGTGGTGCAAGCAGGCCAGGGGAGGGCGAGTGAAGGTGCAAGCAAGCCAGGGGAGGGCGAGTGAAGGTGCAAGCAGGCCAGGGGAGGGCGAGTGAAGGTGCAAGCAGGCCAGGGGAGGGCGAGTGAAGGTGCAAGCAGGCCAGGGGAGGGCGAGTGAAGGTGCAAGCAGGCCAGCGGGAGAGGTTGGTGTGTGTGGAGGGAGTGGATGGAGGGAGGGGGTAGGGGGGGTGGAATAGTGTAAGCAGGCGAGGGGAGTAAAATGGTGCATGCAGGGCAGAGGAGTAGTGCGGTGCAGGCAGGGCCGGGGGCAAAGGACCGCCCCGTCACATGGTTGACGCGCACCTTAACCAACGCCAGAACAACGACCATCCGGCCCGGCTCGCACCACTCCTTCGCCCCCTCACCTCAATTATGCAAACTCTTGGCCTGCACCACCTGCAATTTGGCACTGTGCAAGGTGTCATTAGCAATTGACTTACAATGGCGTGTGTGCGAGGGGTCGGACGGCTGGGTAGGAGTGTTGTACTTGGGTAAGAGGTGGTGTGGAGCCGTTTACACATTAACAAAACATCCTCAATCTTTCGCTGCCCCGACAACCCCCGCCGCCCGACCTGCCAACCGACGGCTGTGGGGCATAGCGGCCGCGGTCAGTCGGGCGGCGGCGGTGGCGGGCGAGTCGGGTCCCCGGAGCTAACGACTTTACACACATGATCAGGGTATGCAAATGATGGGCTTTTTTTACGGTGTTATTTACGTGGGATTGTTTGAATACTTAATAATCGGCTTTACACTCAGGATCAGGATATGTAAATCGCACCTTTTATGCTTTTATTTAAGTGCGAGTCTCGGGGTGCTAAGTGAAGAAATTTACACAGAACATCAGCAGTTGTAAATACGGACCACTTATGCCATTATTTACGACGCACGTCATCACCCTCCTCCTTTCTCTCTCTCTCTCTCTCTCTCTCTCTCTCTCTCTCTCTCTCTCTCTCTCTCTCTCTCTCTCTCTCTCTCTCTCTCTCTCCCTCCCTTCCCCAATCGCCCAAGAACGCAGGCAAAACGAACGTCAAAAACAACAATAGATGCAATATCATTCGAGGAGATCGACACTAAAAATTATACCTTAGAATGAGAATTAGGATATGCAAATTACGCTCCCTTTTTGTGACTCGCTTAAGTGGCCTTGTTTGAGGGGCCAATCATGGAAGTTCCCTGCAGGAGGATCCAGGAAACACAAATTACACACTGTAATTAGGCCAGTGTTATTCAATATCTAGAACCATTTCTTCCTATCCTGCAACCCGCGCCGCGCGTCCTCCCGAGGGCACGACGCGCTGCTACATATAACACGACCCTCCGAGCAAAGGCCGCTGCAACGTGCAACCTCCGCGAACAAAATTTCATCTTGCACACACGCTGAACCGAGGAAAATGTAATATCGAGAACGCAGCTAAATGCGTCTGCAACAAAGAGACCATTTCCGCCACGAGGAGCGAGCCGCTTTATCAGCATACAAAAGCAACCTAGTAGGGATATACCAAGAGAATTACACGATAGCGCTGATGCAAGATATAACTTTAGGTAAACAACTGATGCAAATGCTGCACCAAACAGATACAAATGGTCCTCCATTACGAATCACAAATCGACCAATAATCACTGTTATTGCGAGTCGGCTTAACGCTAAGCACAGCCGCTGTGCACATGTCCATCTTCTACATAACAGCAAATGATGAAGACTTTATATGCAATCTCTCCTGCGCGATATCTCTTGGAAATCAGACACCAGGCCCGCTCTACGATTTATTTCCATTCACAAAAGTTTACAAATGAATAACCCAGTCCATCATGATTTTCTTTTTACAACTTGACAGTAAAGTTAGTCTTTTCCAGTTGTGAATTTCCATAATTTAGAAGGTGACATGCCGTACAACCCAGGCTTCCCCTACACCTTTCCCTCCAACCCCTTCCCCCCTTCTCTTAACGCGCCATCCTTCCCGAGTGCCTACTTTTCCTCCTAATAATAAAAATAGCAATAGCGATAGTATTAGCAATATTGATGATGATGATATCATAAATGATGATAAGTAATAGTATAAAAATACTGATAATAATAACAAACAATAACAACAATAATATTATAAATATCATCAAATAATATCATAAATACTATCAATAATAACAACAATAATGATAATAATAAAAAAAAAGACAATTTCATCAGCTAGTAATACGATAATCATCTCGCCAGGCGGACGGCGAACGAGTGAGTATTCATTCAGCGGGTTGGGAAGTCGCGACTTAGAAGGCGCAGTTCCTCCTTCTTCCTCACGTCTTTCGGCTGATGAGACGGAGATATGTATCAGGCAAGACTTGCTCCTCGCTTGGGGGGGGGAGGGGGCAAGAGGAGAACATATATATGTATATTTGTAGGTATAATATGTATACTGTGTGTCGGGTGGGGTGGGGTGGATGTGTGTGTGTGTGTGTGGAGTAGGGTGGAGGTGCTTGTGGTGTGTGTGTGTGTGTGTGTGTGTGTGTGTGTGTGTGTGTGTGTGTGTGTGTGTGTGTGTGTGTGTGTGTGTGTGTGTGTGTGTGTGTGTGTGTGTGTGTGTGTGTGTGTGTGTGTGTGTGTGTGTGTGTGTGTGTGTGTGTGTGTGTGAGTGTGGTGTGATTTTGAATGTGCGTGTGTGTGAATGCAAGCGACCTCCTAAGTTTGTTTGTGACGTGCAGTACCTTGCGTGTATCTGTCTGTCTGTCCGTCTGAACGTCTACCACGAACACAACATGCAGCACATCACAGGTGCGGGACACGCCGTTGCAGCACCGCCCTCGCTCTCCCCGCTTTTCATCGAGGCGCTTCGGGCATCGTCCGGGTCTGCCTTCGGCGCCACCTTCGGCTCCGGAGATACAATTAACTTTTCTCTATTTCTAATTTCCTTTGGCCGATTTCTTTGGGTCGGACGGCGGATGGAGATGAAGACGCCGGTGCGATGCTGCTCAAAAATGAGAGGAGTGTAAAGGGGTGTAATTGTGCTGTCATCAAGTCCGTCTTCTTAAGGAAGAGTCTGGGGCTCTTTTCTTTCCTGGAGATATTTCCTGAATCTTTGGAAATCATTATACTTAGCAGATCATGAATGCGACTGACACCTGCAGTACTAGAATGTGTACAAAGGAAATGTATTCATTTCCACGTACGAGACCCAAGAACAATGAAAATAAAACCATTCAAATTAAATTTCGATTCATGGCACCTACCCGCTATCCCTGCAAAATACACTCACCAATGAGTAAATAAATCAACGAATAAAAATAAACAATAATAATAAAATAACAATACTAATAATGATAATAACAACAATAATCACAATCAGTAAAAGGCCATCCCTGTCGAGGCCTGCACCAATCTCGACATTCGTTTCGAAGCTCCGATTCCTCGTCCCGCTGAGCTCCTTCACAGCGCAACATTTCCGATGCGAAATGCAGCTCCGGGGTTTACGCAAGGGTTTATCTGGGCTTAAGCGCAGTTGGGGCACAGCTATTAGTGGTCTTTATAAGGGTTTGACCTTTAAATCGCTAATCTCTAAGCGGATAATCGCTAAGGACGTAGGCTCTAAGAAAGGTTTGCGCTACTAAAAAGCACAAACCGCTCGAGACTTGACAGTGTTACCTGCAAAATTGATTGGATGTTCCCTAAACGTCTTGATGGCGCTGCAAAGCTTTCCTATTCAGTCAGTGATAAGTTTCGAGTCAGATTTTTCAAAAAGGAAGAAAAGAAGAACAAGAAGCAAATATGACGACAATCATCTGGAAGTTTGGATTTAACGCCCATTGATGTTATTAGCTCTGGATGAAAATGAGAAAGTGGGTGGGACAACAAAGCAGATTTTTATAACTTCTACTATGTGACTCTCTCTCTCTCTCTCTCTCTCTCTCTCTCTGTGTGTGTGTGTGTGTGTGTGTGTGTGTGTGTGTGTGTGTGTGTGTGTGTGTGTGTGTGTGTGTGTGTGTGTGTGTGTGTGTGTGTGTGTGTGTGTGTGTGTGTGTGTGTGTGTGTGTCTGTGCATGTATATATATACAAGTAAAGAAATGGATGTACAATATATATATATATATATATATATATATATATATATATATATATATATATATATATATATTTATTTATATATATTGAAAAGAGAAAGAGAAAGAAAGAGAGAGAGAAAGAGAGAGAGAGAGAGAGAAAGAGAGACCACGAGAGAAAGAGAGACCACGAGAGAAAGAGAGAGAGAAAGAAAGAGAGAGAGAGAGAGAGAGAGAGAGAGAGAGAGAGAGAGAGAGAGAGAGAGAGAGCGAGAGAGAGAGAAAGCACATCACGAACAGCCGTCACAACAACCGTAACAACTGTAACGTCCAACCAGACACAAGGGGCTGGCCATGTTACCTTCCACCACACCCGCACTGTTTACGGCCGCCCAGACAACCTGACACTGCTTATAAACACGGTACAACTCGTGTGGATTTATGGGGCTTAAACAAGACACGAGTTCCGGCGATTAGATGTCTTATTGGGGCAGAGGGAGAGGGGTAAAGGGAGGGGAAAGGGGGAGGAGAAGAGGAAGGGGGAAGAGAGGAAAGGTGGAGGATGGGGGGAAAAGGAAGAAGAGGAGGGAGGACTCTGTCTATTGGGGGAGGGGAGGGTTGGAGAGAAGAAGAAAATTGGTGAAATGAACAAGCGAAGGGAGAGGAGATTGTAGAACCATGAAAAAGGAG
The DNA here is from genome assembly GCA_017312705.2 of Penaeus japonicus. NCBI lineage: Eukaryota > Metazoa > Arthropoda > Malacostraca > Decapoda > Penaeidae > Penaeus > Penaeus japonicus. The sequence goes on from BOPN01000820.1 coordinate 57,914, forward strand.
AAAGCGAAAGAGGGGAAGGGGAGGAGTACAAGAGAACGGGGAATTAGTGGAGGAGAGAGAAAGAGATGGCAGGTGTGATTTTAATCATGGCAAAGTATGAAGGAGGGGAGCGCGGCACAGAGATGAGATTTCCTCTCCTCAGTGACAGCCGATTTTTGGGATGCATCTGCTGTTGGGCAATTCGGGCGGAATAAAAAGCGGAAGAAACACCACAAGTCAAAGACGGAATAATTGACATCAAACTTATCTAAACATGTTAGCCCCCGTGACAGGCCTAGAGAAGCGAATGGCCCCGGGATTTCAGATATGTGAGAGAGAGAAAAAAAAGTAATCCACCATTTGATAATAAATCGTCCCCATCAACGTAACTCTCTCATACTCGAGAAAACCGGCTCGACCTTGAGCGTGGAGTGCAAGCCGTTGGGTCAGTGTATATTACTCTTAACTCATTCCGATGATGGCTTTGATGATGACGCTCCACAAGTTCCGAGATGAATTGCCAGGACCTCCTTGAGTTACCGACGTCCAATTTTTTCCCCAAGTCAAAAAACGGGAGATAAATTAGCTCCGCCCCCACCCCTTTCCCCCGCAATCGCATCGTATCATGAGCTCTCTCTCTCTCTCTCTCTCTCTCTCTCTCTCTCTCTCTCTCTCTCTCTCTCTCTCTCTCTCTCTCTCTCTCCCTCTCTCTCAGCATAACGGCAGGGCTGGAAAGTCTCGCAATATGTAACACTTTGCAGCGGCAACCTGAGGAGCGTTACCACAGCTATTACCTCCGAACAACTTTATCGAACAGTGCTAACTTGCACTCCCCCAGTCTACCGTGACGGGCTAGGTGCCTTTTTTCCCTCGCACCGTCAACACGTTTTCTTCTGACGGGGGACTTGGTTAAACTCGCCGTGAAATCCAGCGAGTCCTCCTTTACAAGGGCGTTGGGAAAACAACCTTTTACACGGTCGATTACAGTCTAGCAATAAGGTGAGGAGAAGACTGCCGCCCGCTACTTTATGAGGCCATTCATCAACACGATTTTACCCTTCTCCAGTTTCATAGTGATTTGATATTTTCCACATCTCGTCTCGCGTGAATCGGCCTCGGGTATTTTTGTCAAGACGCGACCCCCGAGGTTTAGCATATTCAATTGACTGAATGGACTGTAGTGAAGCGATAAACCAGCATCGAGCCACAAAGGAAATTCCTCCTTCATTTGGCGGACGTTCGAGTGAGCGCGGAGGTGTGGGCGGACCCGAGCCCGCGAGAGAGGGTCTCAGTCTGATGATAACTACGAGGATGCCGTGCCGGAGATGTAATATTGGCGCCCGTAAAAACCCTGACAGATGAGGGGCACACTCGGGTTCTCGAGATCGTCATGGCGAAGGGCCAGCGGCGCTGATGGTGGAGTGTTGATCTTACATCTCAGGATAATGCTGATACTGTATCTCGTATCTCAGCCGGGTAACAGGCGGCAATCAGGCTGTCAAAAGGCGGGACCGAGGTGGTCGCGCCGGAGTCTTCCGAGTGTTCCGCCGAATCGCCTGCTTTCTGCCACCCCCTTGCCGGTGACGACTGCATCAGGGCGGAGTCTGGTGACCCTCTGTGGGGGTCGCGGGGGTCCTGGGCCCCGCCCCCCACTCTACACACCTGGCACCAACTACACCGCCTCTCGGGGTAAGATATCAGCCTCCATCTTCGTCCGAAACATTGGGAAAAGTGGCGAGAAATTCGGAAGCGGCTCACGACTCTGGCTGCGTCTGATACAAGGGCCGGGCACAGATTACAGGGCACGGGGCTATTGCAGCTGCAATTTGTGCCATCCGCTCCATCAACACAGACAAGTTAACGAGATCACAGGCAACGCCAGCGATACATCGACAGGCGTGCAGGATGGAGCAGAGCCAGGCCAGCTCGCCGTCCCAGCGAGCCACAAAAACTTGCGTTCGGACAGCTACAATCACAGAGGATCGTGTGGAGGGCGACACACGGTGATATTAGCTGTGCCGCCGCCGACACACACCGACCCTCACCACCACTTGCGAAAAAAGAAAAAACACATTGGTGGGATAATTATGGCTTTTGCCCAAATATGATTGTCAGTAACATATCTTTACCCGGATGAACACTATATAACAACGGAAAAACACATACATCTCGCTGACAACTCGGATTGAAACAGCGGCGATGATAAGGATGCAAGTGCGCTTTTTTTTCTTTTTTCTTTTTTTGAGGGGGATGGTCTTCGGCCGCCCTCTCAGTCGTCACGGATGTTGGCAAACACTAACAACCTCTAACAACGGCAGCGGCAACGACCCCTGTCAACCATGTTGTTTATCAATACTTTGGCAAACGATGTAAATATATCAGTAAATGGACTGTCACCCTAAGCGGTGTTCATACTATTCGACTAATGTCATTCAGTGATATGCCTATCTCGTCGCCTTTTCTTTCTCCTTTCTCTGCTTGTTATCGCGGCGACCCCTCCACACCCTGTCACCCTTCCACTCACTCTCCTTCCCATTCCCGTCCCTCCATCCATTATCCTCCAATTCACCCCATCAGCCTAGCACCCTTCCTATCACCCCGCTACCCAACTGCATTTACCTCTACCCGATCACCCTTGCACACTTGCACCCTTCCCTGGCCCCCACCCTTGAGGATCCTTGCACGGACTCCCACACAAAGAGATCAAAACCTGAACTATGAAGACACCTGCACAAAGCGCCAAATTCCTTATGGGTTTAGTCTCGCAGAAATGATGGCTTCTGCGTCCGGCTGCTGCGCCAGTAATTAATCTCTGTTTCATAATGCTGCTCGAGCCAACTGACGCAGAATTTCAACTCGCGGAGAGTCATCGGTATTCACACCAAAGCAAATAAATAAACAATTTGGTATACAGGTCACATGGCGACGGTCCCCGGCCTCCTCGACACCGCCATTTAACAATGGCAATCCGCGACTTGTGAACGAACCCTTGTGTTACCTACCACCCGACCTACGCTGTAATTGACATCGTCGTCAAAACAAAGACGAATGTTGCATGCATCCCGGGCCTCTTGGAATCCGCCCCTGCACGACTTGCAGGTGCCATAACTAGGTTCTGTTCCTTGGGCCACTTGACCCCTCTGGCCCCGGCTTGTCAAAATGCGTCCCAGGGACAATCCGTTCCCATCGCCGCCGACGCAACTACTTTTTCCCCTCGGGGCTCTGACCTCACCTTGGCGGAATGCGTCGCGGGATCATGATTGTCTTACCAAAAGTGAAGCTCCGAATGGAGGAGTTCAGATGAGTAGTTTTCTTACGCGCGAAGCAACGTCGAGAGCGGGAGAAGGTGGGGTTTAAGGAGGTGCTTCCCCTCTCGGGCCGTGCTCCCCCTCCACCCCCTCCCACGGACGCTAAACACGGCCCTCTAGCCACCTGCCCCAAGGACGGTAGCCCACCACGCACACCGCATTCCTATCCATCATCTGGGAACAGTGGCACTTTAAGAAATCATGCTCACTCTAATGTAAACCCCGCCGTAGCTGTCGGATACAGCCAACCTGCTGCATCCTCGTCCCAATCCCCTGCTCTGGCATTACACTCGGCTTCCCTGTGCAAAACTGGGTATCGTGAGGACATTCTTTAGTCCTCTGAGAGCATCTTTTATAACCATAATTAATACAAAAAGTAGATTTATTTGCCAAAATAGAGGATCTAATTCTGGGGCTAATTTACCCCCCTAGGGAAGGCCGACATAGTGAGTGTAGACGCTATGGCTGCCCGGCTGCCCATCTGTTTGGTGCAGCCATCGGGTACGACTTGGTCCCTAACCTTACATTCCGCCTAATGTCTTCCTTTCTAGATAGTGGTGCTTTTTATGTAAATATATATTGACCAGCGAAATCTTAAATGAACTTTGGGATGTTCGCCAGGAGGTGAAACAGCAAATCCATTTGCTAAGTTCCGTAATCTCTTCGAAGGATCTCCAACTCCAAAGTGTCATAAGCGGCCGGGACCTGAAGAGCGCCTCCGAGGCCAAGGAAGGGAGGAATACACTTTCTACAAGATAAGAGCATAAAAATAACCCAAGTACATGCGGACACGCACGTACAGACACAGAGACAGTCAACGGCAACGCATACGTGCAATGAAAGGTATACACATATACACCAAAAGAAACATGCAAACGTATACATACCTTCACATTCAAACACACGCACTTAAACACAAACACACACACTAAAACACACCCGGAACCCACACCCGCACGCACACCCGTCCATACCAGTGAACTCAGAATTATCTTGGCTTGCTCTATTCTCTTTAAGAAAACCGTGCTTGGGGCCCTTATTTACTTTTCATTCCAGGCCGGCCAGCCTCCAGATTGTGTACACCGTCGGCTCCCTCATGACCCAAGCACGGGATTCCTAAACACCACTCAACGGCCGGGAACAACACCTGCTCTCATCCTACCTATTAATGGCAGACACAGAAGGAGTTTCACGCACCAGTTATCTGCATGAATACACATTTGTTTTAATGGCCATACTCTTTGTCTCCTTCTCCTGCCATCCATTAACGTCAATACTCCCGAATATCATTAAGGTTTCA
>BOPN01000820.1:67500-107500 GCA_017312705.2 Penaeus japonicus
GTCTATGAATGCATAACAGGTCGCTCCTAGGCAATTTCTTGGGCATCTACTTTCACGTCCATTTCAATGCCAAGGAATGAATGGGCTCTAGCATACTGCTATACTCGAACTCGTGAAAGGTGTGTGTTTAATGAATGGTATGGCGTAAAGATGATATAGGATATATCCTCTTTTCATTCACCTAACTAAAGGCAAGAACTCCGTCTACATCTTCTCTCAGCCATGCACTCACGTACACTTGCGAAAAGGCACCACGCTCGACCCACCTCGCCTCCTGGACGAAATCGTTCCTCACTACATTTCCGCAGTGAGAGATATACGTTTATTTAATTATCGGATGAAAGGGGAAAAGGGGGCTGAAAAGAGAGGGGCAGGGGGGAGGGGTAATATAGAATAGTTACGTCACAATAGGGAGTGTGTGCAGTCGGGGTGCGACATTCCAGCGGAGCATTGAGGCTGGGGTCCCGCACCCGCTGATATTTGAGAGTCGCCCCGAGCACCCGGCAGCACTCTCTCGCCGCAGCCCGCGTCCCATACCCCGCGCGCCGCCCGTCCCCATCATCATCATCATTTCTCCATCACCGCCTTTCGTACGCCCATACACGCCCATGCTCTCGCACACGGAAATGAGAAAGAGGCCCGAGAGACGAGGAAAACAGAAGAACGCGACCCGGCACGTTTCTTGAGCGAGGGACGTCTCACAAGCGAACGAAATTCTCACCTCGAGAGGTTAAGCAGAAACCAGTTCCGGGAGAGGGGAATCGGAGGCGCGTGATTAGTTAGTACACTTGACACTCGCTGCCACATGAGGAAGGCTCGTGAAACGTGCACTGTCCCTCGCTACCCTCGCCCCTCCTGCCTTACACTGCACTCACACCTCACACTTTGCTGTCCTTACAACTTCATTCGGTCTGGTCGCTTGCCCTCGTATGCCCGCACGCCACCTACAAGCTTTTCCTCTCTCCCGCTACCCGTTGCCCTTACGGTGATGCCCTTACTCATGCCTCCTCCACGGGAATATGGAGGAGGAGGAGGAGGAGGAGGAGGAGGAGGAGGAGGAGGAGGAGGAGGAGGAGGAGGAGGAGGAGGAGGAGGAGGAGGAGGAGGAGGAGGAGGAGGAGGAGGAGGAGGAGGAGGAGGAGGAGGAGGAGGAGGAGGAGGAGGAGGGGGGGAGGAGGAAGAGGAGGAGGAGGAGGAGGAGGAGGACGAGGAGAATGAGGACGAGGAGGAGAAGGAGAAGGAGAAGGAGGAGAAGGAGAAGGAGAAGGAGGAGAAGAAGAAGAGGAAGAAGTTCCAGTTCATTTTTCACCGACGGAGAAAATGACGTCGTATGGTGAAAGGGAGCAGTAAGAGAGGGGCGGGCATGGTGCATGGACATGACGTGGGAGACGGGCACAAGAGTAAGGCACAACCGATGGCACTCCCACGTGGCTCGCGGGTCGACTTGGCCTTATGGGGCGCCATGAAGGTCTCCTCGGTCTCCTCGGCCCCCCCCCCCCTCCACCCCTACCCCTCCACATGTACCCATTCACTCTTCTCTCTCATTGGCGTGTTTCCAAATGACCCATTTACTTCTTTAACATATTATTAAACGGTAATTTTATATGCGTATATATCATAGGTACTAATCAAAATGATTATACACTTTAATCCAAAACTATGTTAACTTAATTATACTATACGTATACGCAAACTGTGTATGTATATGCGTGTGCGCACACATACATACATACATACACACACATTTTATATATATATATATATATATATATATATATATATATATATATATATATATATATATATATTATAACACAAGAAAATGAATTGGAGGAAAAACGCCTCCTCTATTATTCCCGCTGCTTCCTGCTTAAGTCCTGAACCGCAACTCAAGGAACACGAAAATAAAATGTCCTTAAAAATATAAAACGTGACAAGTCCTCAGCAAAAAAAAGTGAGTGCAGAATTACGAGAACAGAGCTGCTAAACTAAAAATGAGGATAAAAACGAAATGATAAACAAAGGCAGAAAAAATGTGTTTATTCACTTTTAGTTTTGAAGAAAAAAAATCGTCACAAAAATACGAACATGTATGCCTTTCCTTTAGGCATTTACTCTTACACATTTAGGCATTTACTCTTACACATACAAACACGGGGTCAGACACACACACACACACACACACACACACACACACACACACACACACACACACACACACACACACACACACACACACACACACACACAACACACTATATATATATAAATAAATGAATATATATATATATATATATATATATATATATATATGTATATATATATATATTGTGTGTGTGTATGTATGTATATAAACATAAATAAAAGGTAGAAGAAGAAAAAACGCTAATTCGCCTTTCAACAAAGGAAGTGTTACGTTGGTCACGCCTAATCACAGCGTCTCCGGTAACGCCTCGAGTTCGTGCCTCCAAGCAAGGGTGACGAGGGCGACGACGCACACGACACCTGCGTCGTCTTGAAACGTGGGGCTAATTACGTCTGCCTGTCTCCTCTGTCGCCCGTTGTTGAAAATGATTGAGTCGTCTGTGCGTTCTCCAACTTGGATTACCGCTTCCTTTGCTTCAACTTGTGCGATGCTAAGAAGAAATATCGAAACGTTGATTTGTATTCGGGAAATGTCAAATTGGAGAAGAAAAAAACTTTATTACTGTTGTAATTAACGAAAATTCAAGATAGTAATGAGTCTCACATATTAAGCAGAAAAAGGTCGCTGACGTCTTAATGTACAAACCATGTCTCCCACAAATCACAAGGCATGTCAGAGGCAATTAATGGGGCGGCAATCATTAGACTGGTAAATAATTTGTACCTTGAACAGAAAATGCTCACACGAGCCGCACTGTAGATCAAATCAAAAATGATCATCTAAAGAATTCTTTCTCAAGTGTTCTCTGCCGCTGCCGGAGTCGAGTCTCCTGATTTCCAGCCTTGCAAACGGCGTGCATCTCTTCTTTCCGGTATTCTTGTAAGCCAAAACCACAAGTATATAACAAAGAAATTTCCTTAAACACCATGAAAATCCTTTTACGCCGTCTTTCACGCCTTTCCCCCGGCGCAAATCCTCAGTCTACACCCTTTGCCTTCTACATCATCGCCCCCAAGCCTGTCTCTTTCGATTTAGCCCACACCTCTCCCGATCCGGCCTTTACTGCCCACGCCTTAACGGCCGGACCTTCCCCCTCGCGTGCGGATACCTTTTGGGGATTCTTTCGGGCCTTAAGTCTCCCCTTTCTATTTCTCAAAACATTCCTTCGCCGCTACTTTTACTACCGCTACTGCCTCTTGCGACTCCGTCTCCAGCTTTAGCCTCTCTCCGGACATCTGTTCCCCACTCCCGAATTGTCGCTCGACTGCGATGACACCCATGGACATCATCACGGCTCCCGGGATGGTGTCACCATAGCCCTTCCCCTCCGAGGCTCCTAAGACTACTTGCTACTCGACATACCACGAGGCCGGGATACCGACTTGTGGTCTTGGAGTCGTGCCTTGCGCTGCCTCGTCACGTCCGACAAATACCATCGAGTCTCGACATTTCTTGACGGTAAATACCCACCTTCTTCGCACCGAACATCTCGACGACTAACGAGTTGAAGTGGCGTTCAGGCCGATGTACATCGCATGGGCAGCATCGGAATCCCAATATAAAGCATCTGTAGTCAGATCTAAAGAACTAAAGGCAGATTCTCACTTCGGTTGAGAAAAACGAGAGAATCGGAACGAGGAGGCTTGTGGACCAGAGAATCAGCTGTCCCTCCGCACTGCAGGGTCCCTCCCACCTCGGGAGGATCTCTAAGCTCTTACGAACCACCAAGCCCCAGCCAGCTAGCCCCCCCCCCCCCGAGTCCCCTTCCAGCAGTCCCGGGGGAAAGACGTTGCCTCAAGCCCCAGACCCCAGGATCCGGACACAAGGGCGACAAAAATGGACTTTATAAAACCTCGAGTGTGGAGTGATTACCAGAGCTTCCGTTACGCCGCCACGACCCCGCCTTACTGCAGGGGGACGTACGGGTCAGAGTCCCGTAATTCCGGATATATGATCCCCCCAAAGAGGGTGGTGGTGTTAGTCCCTCTCCCCGCCGTAGCAGGTGTAGCGTCTCCCCCTTACCCTTCTCCCTCCCCCCCATCCCTCACACCCTCACACCTCCTCCCTCGGCTCTGTGTTTCGCCCTCTCTACCTAGCCATTTCTCCCTCAGCGTCTCCGTCGCTCTAACACATTATGCCGTCACAAGCATATCATTTCCCACCCTGAAGCATTCCCGTCGACAGATAAGCATAATCGCGCCCGTCCACACACCCTTTCCACACCTATACCCTTCCCTCTCAGCGGCGTCTGACCACGCGGCTGACCGCCCTCGGGACACAAGCTCGAACTTTCCTGACGGAAATTTCAAGAACAAAACAGGAGGCGTAACACTCTGGTGGCATGATGCCCATCATTAGGGCGGATTTTTTTTTTAATATATAGATTTTCTACAGCCGCGAGAAAACAAGAACACATGAATAACAAGTTGAGAAAAGAATTACGAAATTGGTGCTAAAGTTGATAGCAAGAGATAAGAGAGACTGCATTGCTGATGGACGAACGGGAGGGACAGATGACCTGATGACGAGACAGTAAAGTAGGCCTAATAATGTCACACAATAAAAACAGAAATATCAAAACAATAAAAAATAGCCATGGTGATAAAAACAATCATAGTCATAACGAATAGCCAATAATAAATATGATCCTTCCCATCAGGTTCATCATTATACCCTTGTTAACAAATTAATTACGAACAAGACTTGTAATGTAAACTTTCAGTCAATGACCACCGGGTTATTTCAAAGCACTGCTCCTTAAGGGTTACAGACCATGTATTTTGACAGGAATGAAAGTGTTTATAATACAAAATCAAAGGAAAGAGTATAAACGTGTCACATGCATCGTGGGCGGGTGAAGGGCGGCTGATAACTCACTAGTGATGAACGGTCATAACATGACATAGTGTGACTGTCACTGGGTGATAATGGCGGTCAAGCAATGCTGGAAGAAAGACCTTGGAAGATGATGATTAATGAATGGTAAAAAAATTAACTCGTGTTCTACAATGTGTATGTGTATGTTTGTATGTGCGTGTGTAGTATGTATGTATGTACGTACGAATGTACTTATGTGTGTATCAGTATGTATATATGTATGTATGTATGTATGTACGTATGTATGTACTTATGTGTGTATCAGTATGTATGTATGTATGTATATATGTATATATGTATATATGTATATATGTATATATGTATATATGTATGTATGTATGTATGTGTGTGTGTGTGTGTGTGTGTGTGTGTGTGTGTGTGTGTGTGTGTGTGTGTGTGTGTGTGTGTGTGTGTTATATATACATATATATATATATATATATATATATATATATATATATATATATATATGTATGTATGTATGTATGTATATATATATATGTATGTATATATATATATATATATATATATATATATATATATGTATGTATGTATGTATGTATGTATATGTATGTATATATATATGTATATATATATATATGTATATATATATATATATATATATATATATATATATATATATATATATACATATTTGTGTGTGTGTGTGTGTGTGTGTGTGTGTGTGTGTGTGTGCGTGCGTGCGTGTGTGTGTGTGTGTGTGTGTGTGTGTGTGTGTGTGTGTGTGTGTGTGTGTATGTGTGTGTGTCCGTGCGGGCGCGCGCGTGTGTGCGTCTATACATCACTATATTACGCATAACAAGAGTCTCTTACACGTGTTCAGTCTTTTACACATTCCCTTTCTCCTTAATCATCCTCCTGCCTCACCTTCTAATCCATCCTTCACCTTGGCTCTCTAATCCGTCAAACCTATGCTGAATCACCTTTACGCCGATCCCAATCCCTCACGGTTAATCCAATTTACAAGATGCTCAGACTCAAGCTTAAAAAATGCCATTGAAATGCTAAATATAATCTGGGTTCTTTTAGTTTTTCTTTTACTCTCGGAAAATATGCCTTTGGCCCTCCCTACTCCTCGCCATCCCCATGCAAAACTGCCCGTGGTAAAACAGTGCCCACAAGGTGATCATTACCCTGAACGCCCATACTCTGCCCCTGCCACCCTGCCAGCCCCGTGTAGTTTCACCACCCACGCCTCGCATACACACGCCCCAGCCTCCTCACGCCGAGAAAGATGGACGCCAGCTCCGTGCCCCGCAAACAAGATGGCTAAGAATCCACCAATAATTTCCCGAGCGAAACCAACGTAAATAAGGCGGGCTCATTCCCAGTTGCAGGCTCCAACAAGGGACGTCGGTGGAGCACATTTACTGATCGCTCTCGAAATGTTTCGTTCACCGGCCTGGAGACACACCTACATCGGTGTCTCATATTACGAGTTTGAACGGTGTTTTGGCTCGGGGACTACCACGCCGGGCGAGCTAACTATCCCGAGAAGTATAAACAACCCCAGAACGACTCCTGTAAGAGCAGACGGATCTTCGAGGCCGAGGCAACGAAGATCAGAAAGGGAAAGTCGAGGGCAAGTGGAAGTGGCGCGCGCTGGCCGAGGGGGCACAACGCCGGCCAACAGTCACAAATCATGGCTAAATCACGCGCGCGTCTCTATCCTACCGTGAACCTTAAGCCGCGACTTCGACCTGTGAACTCGCGCATATAAAAATAACCGACATGATTCATGTTTTCTCGACAAAGGCAAATTTGAAGCTGTAAGCTGCAACACAGATGAGGAGAAAAGGGTGATGCGAAGAGGCAAACAGGTGTGGGAGAGACGCAATAGGCGCGGCGAGGTCGGGTCATCGGGCACAGGTCGGGACGATCCGCCGCCTCATGCGTCTTGCCGACACCAGGAGGCGCGGCTCCTCACCTCCACAACACCAGCGCTCACACCAGAAAACCACGCTCGTCACTGCACAGTACCCGGCCATGCTACGCTCTACGCACCACCACACACTCGCCTCACACTACTCGGTGTGCTGGAAGGAGGACGCACTCGGACGCCCTCAGACCATGAGAGCGAACGGTGACCGTCCTCTCTTCCCACCTCTCCTCGGCCGCCCGAACGTGTCGCCGGGTCCCTATAGCAAAGCGCAGGCAAATATCCCGCAGAATACCATAAAACCCACTGTTTACATCATGTGCCCCGGCCTCCCCCCGCGTCCCCGGCCCCAGCAGGCCCGACACCAGGACTCACGCGAGGGCCAGCTATATCAACCGCCATGGTATAATCACGCTGCAATAACTCCTACAGCCATACTTTACCAGGATCACCGATGGAGCGGCCACGTCACCGCCCCGCGCTTCGCCCTGCCTGCATACTAATCCTCTCAAAAACTGCCACACACGCTCCACGTAAGGCAATGCTTACGCCTGTGACAAACCTCTGTGCAGGGATTCCGTCGATGCGAACTCCGCAGGACGTACGTTGAGAATCCGCATGACACTGCGCCGTTCCGTTAGCGTCACCAAATGCAACACTGACACTATAATGCCCCTGTCAGAAACGTCATCAATCGTGACACTGTCACCGCTAATAGCGTCACCACCTGCAAAACTGCCATTATCTAAATCACTGTCCCCAACTGGCAGTTCAAGACTGCATTATTGTCTGAATCTCTATCATATTTGAAAAATTACAACTGGCACGATACAACGAGTTTCCTTGCCACCGCCCACGAAACTCACGCCCCTGTCCCCTCGCGTTCATCAATAACGTTAACGTTATATTAGCCACAAATGTATATGTATATGTATATGTATATGTATATGTATATGTACATGCATACATGCATACATACATACATATATATATATATATATATATATATATATATATATATATATATATATAATTTACATATGTATGTGTGTGTGTGTGTGTGTGTGTGTGTGTGTGTGTGTGTGTGTGTGTGTGTGTGTGTGTGTGTGTGTGTGTGTGTGTGTGTGTGTGGGTGTACACTGCACAAAAACTGAAAGAAGGCGTCAAACCGAAAAGACCATTTCCTAACCGAGTATTGCCACGACGTTCCGCCTCTGCTCCAGACGCGACGCGGCGGAAAATTCATTTTATTTAACCGGCCTTCGAGCCCCAACCCCATCAACACTGCCTCCTTTAACTGAGTGGTTCCCATGCACAACCTCGCCATAATCACAGTCTTGTCCTGTTATCTCTCCACGGCCTTGCACGCCCAACTCGCGTCCCCCGCCGTCGTTTGACCGCCTCTTCCTTTAGCATTTTCATATATATACATTTATGCATGTGCACGTATGTATGGGTGTGTACATATATATATATATATATATATATATATATATATATATATATATATATATATATATATATATATATATATATATATATAAATGTGTGTAGATCAACTAACCCTCTACCCGCTAAGTCCACGTGGAGGATGGAAGTCAAGACAGATCTTGCGTGGTGATGAGGGGTACAAAAATCCTCCCCCTCCTCCTCTTCCCCTTACACCATCCTCCTCCTCCTCCCTCTCCCTCTTTCCCTCCCCATCCCCCTCCCTCTTCCCGAAGCCACGGTCGTAACTACAGTGTTTGCGGTCCTCTAACCCCAACCCAGAGCCCTAAAGTCTGTAATTCGCCATCTAAAAGTGGCGAATACTTGTAATGTTAGCATGTCTGAGCTCTTAAGTGGAAAATGCCTGATCACGTGGCTCAAGGGGTATTAAGCGTTCGTTATAGATAGACAGTTAAACGGGTCTTTCGAGGTAATGGAGGGGTATGAGCCCTACATGGGGAATGCAAAACCCTTTATTCGAGCTCCTCTCGTAGACAAAGACGCATACATAAAAGTGGATGATGGGATAGCCATGTGCACACCTCTGAATATTATGAATATAAAGCAGAATGCAGAACAGCCACAGACAGACAGACTGGCAGACCTTGAGACAGATAAACATACGTACATATGAATGCATCCACGCACACACACACACACACACACACACACACACACACACACACACACACACACACACACACACACACACACACACACACACACAGCGTCACAGCAGCACCTGGGTGGCGGGTCCTTTCCACTACATACTTATGCACTTTTATCGCACTAGTTTCACGGTTCATTAAGGTACAATAACCACGGCAGCTGGCGTAATACACGGGATCCTAGGCGGTCATGTGGGACCTGCGCCAATAAAATACTGTCGTGTCACCGCTCATCCTTCCCGACAGAGGCTCGGGTTTGTTATTCTGAACTCTAAATTATCGAGCGAATGTGATATGTATGGATAGTGCTATCGCGGATACAATGGGCGCATCCAGTGTGTCCTTAAGGGAAGTCCTCCTTTTAACTAACCCTGCAAATCATATTTGGTAAGTATATGTTTAGTGTGTGTGTGTACGTGTGTGAAGATATGTAGTAGATGAATGTATGTATACTGATATGCAAATATTTATACATATATAATACATTTAAGTATGTATGCATGCATGTATTAATGTGTGTATATGTGTGTGTATATGTGATATATATATATATATATATATATATATATATATATATATATATATATATATATATATATATATATATGTGTGTGTGTGTGTGTGTGTGTGTGTGTGTGTGTATATATATATATATATATATATATATATATATATATATATATATATATATACATATATATATATATATATATATATATACACACACACACACACACACATACACACACACACACGAAGAAACGCATACACATACTCTCTCCTTCTCCCTCTCCCTCAATGTGCACGACAATCGCTCAGATAAAAAAACCGCACATCCGCCGCCTTCTCTTATCAATCTTCCCTAACGTAGCGTCATGTGCATTAACTCTATTTATAAAAAAACATTCAGCTTCTCATCTCCGATCCATTATAGTCTAAAGGCGTAAAAATTCCTTTATCGGTCGCCTTTGGACGAGCACAATGAGCCGCCTCGCGCCAACAACAACAAAGTACACGTGTTTACTGCAACAAAGCTTGGGTTCAATGACAACGTCCTAGATGTAATTACCGCCACAGAAGAGGAATATAAAGATTGCGAACGGGAGGGGGAGAAGGGGAAGAAGGGGGGAGGAGAGGACGGAGGGAAGGAGGGGTGAGAGGGGAGGGGAAGAAATGGGAGAGGAACGAAAAGGGGAGAAGGAGGAGGGGGTTGGGAAGGGGGAAGGGGGAAGGGGTAAAGGGGAGGAGTGAGGAGGAGGAGGAATTAAAAGGGTGGAGGAAGAAAAGGGAGAAGTAAGAGGGGGAGGGAGAACGGAAAAGTGATACGAGGGAGGGGAAGGAGGGGGTAGCATGAGGAGGATGAGAGAAAGATAAAGAGAGAAAAATAGATTGATAGATAGATAGATAGCTACAACCCTCATAACACCCCATAACAGCCCCCCCCCCCCAAAAAAAAAAAAAAAAAAAAAAAAATCACACACCTCCACGTTATTCAACCAATCTTCACAATCATATCAGCCCCACCTACCCCCCCTCCCCCTCACTCCCACCATCCCTTGCGAGAGAGACCAGCGAAAGGTAGAAAGAACATTAATATTCAAAACTTCACGCACCACCTCTGATCCACTTCATTTATGTTCGGAAGGACCTCGCTCATGGCATCCAGGCGTGCGTGTGCGTATGCGTGTATGTGTGTGTGTGTGTGTGTGTGTGTGTGTATGTGCGTGTGCGTGTGCGTGTGCGTGTGTGTGTGTGTGTGTGTGTGTGTGTGTGTGTGTGTGTGTGTGTGTGTGTGTGTGTGTGTGTGTGTGTGTGTGTGTGTGTGTGTGTGTGTGTGTGTGTGTGTGTGTGTGTGTGTGTGTGTGTGTGTGTGTGTGTGTGTGTGTGTGTGAAAGAGAGAGAGAGAGAGAGAGAGAGAGAGAGAGAGAGAGAGAGAGAGAGAGAGAGAGAGAGAGAGAGAGAGAGAGAGAGAGAGAGAGAGAGAGAGAGAGAGAGGGTGGATAGGTGGTTCGGTGAGTAAGTGATTGATTGAGTGAGTGAGTGAGTGAATGAGTGAGTGAAGAGAGCGAGTGTGAGTGTGTTGATGAGAGCATGATTGTGTGAGACGAGAAAAAACGAGGGTTGGTGTTTTGAGTGAAAAAAAATAAGAGAGAAAGAGAGAGAGCGAGAGAGAACGAGAGAAAGAGCAAGAGAAAGAGAGAGAGAGAAAATACAAGCTACAATCGACTTACCAAGATCCCGAAAACCTCCACGTCATCACATGCATGATTTCTTACCTGAAAGGAAAAAACAAAATCATTACTTGTTCGCAAGAGGGAGAGGGCGATGGGAAAATAAACCGACAAACATGTAAATATTCGCCATAATATTAATTAATCAATAAAAAAATCTTAATATTAAGTCCATAGCAGTAGAAAAAACGGAAAGGAAAAATAATCATATATATAAAATTGCATATAAACAAAAACTGAGCTTTCTAAGATGAAATAAATGAACCTTGAGACACACAAAAAAAACACATCCCAAAAGTAAGTAAACATAGAGGAAAACATCAGCAGCAATCTCTCTCTCTCTCTCTCTCTCTCTCTCTCTCTCTCTCTCTCTCTCTCTCTCTCTCACTCACTCACTCACTCACTCACTCACTCACTCTCTCTCTCTCAAAAATAAAATAAACCTTTTTAAAATCGTCTCCAAAAAACAGTATTGCAACATAACCATAAATGAAGACCCATTGCTCCTTCCCCGGCCAACCAACAAACAAGCAAGCATGCAAGCAATCAACCCACGCTACCACCACCACCAAAGCCCCTACCACCATCCCCGGAGTTCTTGCCACCTTCGTTGCCACCACCACCAGCGGAGTCCCTGCCACCACCACCGCCACCGCCGCCGCCGCTACACAATGCCACGACTCTCCATCTGCGTGGAGTGTACTGTGACTGCCACTCGGCTTTCTATTTTCGTGCGCAATTATGCCAGACTGTTACAGAGATTATTTATTCTCCGGCATTACACTGTGGTCGTCGCTTTTCACAAACAGTTACTCAAGTGGCTGTGTATTTTACGCTAAGTCAACGTATCTCGTTCCTTTTAAGAATGTGCGTGAGGTGCGTGGTCAGAGAGAGAGAGAAAGCAAGAAAAAATAATATATATATTTTTTTTTCTCGTGAAGATATTTACATTCTTGGTCCATACTTACGAGTAAAACTTCCCATCAGGACACCTATATATCGATATGTTTGCTCTTTTTATTCGTCATTTCTTTTACGAATTTTAGATATAATTGCATTTGTATCTGAACACGCCAAACACAAGAATACTTCAAATACTCCTTCAAAATCCGCATGTTTACTTCGCAATATCATAATTCCCATTCAATGTGCAATATCATTCTAAATGTTTTATCTCCACTTCTTCATCTACCTACTTTATTTCTATTTTTTTTCTTTCCCTATATTATTCACTGACTATCCACCTTTGTGCCCCATTCTGTATTACATCCACTCTTTTACACATCCCTCTCCATCCATTCATCCCACCCTCCCTTCGTTTCCCTCTCCCCCATCTGTGTTTCTCTTCCTCTTCCTCTCCCTATCCCTATCCCTAACCCTATCCCTCTCCCCTTCCCTGCCTCTATCCCCCTCCCCCTCCCTGTGTCCAGCAAGCGTCCTGGCCCCACAATCTTATTTACGAGCCGGACTATCTGAGACACGTCGCTGGCGGTGCTAGTAGCATGTTCTCTGCCGCTGCCCCTGACATCCCCTAGCCCCTGTAGCTGTGTAAAAATCCCTGGAAGACATCTCGACACTAATATTTTGATAAAGGAGAGCTTGCGTCGGCAGGTACGAGTCCTAATGGCGTCAGAAGCGGGGCGAAGGGGCGACGACGGTGTCCGGACTGCCACCTGCTGCTGCCGCGTGCTCTCATTACTACTCATGGCTCGTTCCTCCTGTACTTCATTACACGGTGACGGTGTGCGTGTCTACTGCTCACGACCTCGTAATGTACTGTCAGACATGTATATTAAGAGCAAAGCCCAGCAATTCAAATTATTTTTGATTACCCATAATATGATCATTACTCAATCATCAGAGAGAACCGCCGCTTAAACACTTTAAAGTTTCGGAGTAACTAACGAAATAATGACAGACAGAGTTGCGACGCAGAACAAGGGAAATTACTGCCGCGTTCTTTCATCGTGCCACAGGATATCACACCTCGTATCTTAATCCGAAGGCGATTTTTACGGCATTCAGGAAGACGCTGTGTTGTAACCCCCCTCCCCCCCTCCCCCACCACCACCACCAGCCCAACTCTTATGCTGCAGATGAGGGGGGTGGGTGGGGGGGGGGGTAGGTTGTCTGTTTACAACACATTTAGTGCCATAATCATCCCTGCGCAGCAGTGTGACAGAATTATTAGCCCGACACGCATATACTGCACGGCCCGCGACAGACACGGGCCACGCCGGGCCGTAACAAGCACCGATGATGAGGCAGATTCCGAGGCAAATACCAACATCCGACGCTCGCTACCTGCTCGCCCGGCCCCTGGGGTCGGCGGCGCGCAGATGCCGGACTCATTAGTCGCCGATAAACGATAAGCGTGATTATGTACGACCCTCGAGGCGGCGACGGGGATGCCATAAAACGCTATGGACGAGGGATGAGTCAGGGTGAGTCAGGGCGAGTCGGCACGGAGCGCGAGAGCGTGTGCGGACGTGTGAGTGTGTGCGTACTGGCAATGATGGCGGGATCGTTAGCGGCGTCGCCCACCGCCGACAAAAAGCTGGAGGGCAGCATTCTGGGCACTCCAGGTGAGATGGCGGCGCGGCTCGCACATTCAAAATATTACAGGCAGCTTGTAGGTCCCGCGTCGACATGAAGTTTAGCGCCCTCAGCTATGTGTTCGTGATCCTCCCTTGCCCCGTTCCCTGCCGTGCAGCGCAACGCCCTCCCTTCTTCTCCCTCCTTCTCGCCCTTCCTCCCTCCTCTATCCTTTCCCCCCTCCTTCTCTCCTCCTACCTTGTCCCTCCTTTCCCCCTGCCTCCTTCTTCCTTCTCCTTTGACCTTCCTCTTCCCTCCTCCCTCCTCCTCCGCCCTTCCTCTTCCCTCCCTCTCCACCGACCTACCCCCCCCCCCTCCACATCCTCCAGGCCCCCACCCGCCCCGGCCCCCTGGTGCTGCGGGCGGACCATACGCTACAGCCCCGCATCGGAATGAGTTACAATCCATGTCTGCGCGGGCGACAGCATGCACAGAAATTCCTCTTCGGTGAGAAAAAATCGGATTCCTTTCATCGGAAATATACATTCCAGCAATCGCTCGTCTTTCCGAAAGGAGAGAACATGTTTATCCGGACTTGTTTAAATACCAGACAAATGCTTAACGTTCACATCGCGCAGTCTACGTTCCGCCTGCCAACTCCCCCTCTCTTTCTTTCCTTCTCCTTCTTCTCTTTCTCTATCTCAATTTCAACTCACATACACACATATCACTCTCACTAGTCTCAATCAGTCTCTCTCTCTCTCTTTCTCTCTCTCTCTCTCTCTCTCTCTCTCTCTCTCTCTCTCTCTCTCTCTCTCCCTCTCTCTCTCTCCTCTCTCTCTCTCTCTCTCTCTCTCTCTCTCTCTCTCTCTCTCTCTCTCTCTCTCTCTCTCTCTCTCTCTCTCTCTCTCTCCCTCTCCCTCTCCCTCCTCTCCCTCTCTCTCTCTCTCTCTCTCTCTCTCTCTCTCTCTCTCTCCCTCTCCCTCTCCCTCTCCTTCTCTCTCCCTCTCCTTCTCTCTCCCTCTCCTTCTCTCTCCCTCTCCCTCTCCTCTCTCTCTCCCTCTCCTTCTCTCTCCCTCTCCTTCTCTCTCCCTCTCCCTCTCCCTCTCTCTCCCTCTTCCTCTCTCTCTCTCTCCCTCTTCCGCTCCCTCTCTCCCTCTTCCGCTCCCTCTCTCCCTCTCTCCCTCTCTCCCTCTTCCGCTCCCTCTCTCCCTCTCCCTCTCCATCGTGGCGTAGCACCGGCGCGTGGACCGTCCTGGTGGTATGCAGGATACTAAGTGGCCGTTTGATAGGTATTTAAACCTTTCGCATGTCGCGCGCCGCTAACACTTATCTAGCCCAGCTCGGCATACCTGGCGCATGTATCTTCCAGGGCCGGCGTGGAGGTGTTTAATGTACCATAACACAGCTCACGGCCAGGTGGCTTCGGAGGGCCGGCGGAGCTGCCCAGCGCACACCCCTCCCCCCCTCTCTCTCCCCTCGGACCTCCTAAGCCCCGAGTGCTACCACGGGGCATGGGGCAACATTATTAGTTATATAGAATGGGGGGCGATTATCTGTATCTGAGGCCTTGGCTCATTATCTGAACAAGGTGCCGTTTTCTGTTGTTGCTGTACTAATTTGCATAATAATCAAGGTTGAGATTTTACTCTCCATAATTCAAATTGCACACAAAGTTCTCCATTCATCTAAGCGTTGCCTTAGTGCACACAACAAAACCCTCCCTGTTTCTCTTCTGTTCTCTAAACATAACGAAGCTCGGTCTTTTAAGAAAGAGCAATCCCGCCCTGGCTCCCCCCACCCCTACTCCATGCTCCCACCCCCCTACCTCCCTCCTAGACCACGGCGGCGGTTTCCTCTTCCTCTCCTTCCTCTTCTTCTTTTTCCTCCCCTTTTACTTTTCTTTTCCTTCTTCTTCTTCCTCCCCCTCTCCTCCCCTCCCCTCCCCTCCCCCCTCTTCCTCTCTCCCCACCCCCTCCCCTCCCCTCCCCCCTCTTCCTCCTCCTCCTCCCCCTCCCCCTTTTCCTCTTCCTCCTCCTCCTCCTCCTCCTCCTATCCCTCCCCCTCTCCCCCTCTTCCTCCAGGTAACGTGCCTCCTGGTATCATGGCTTCTTCGTTAGCAGGAATCAGAATGAACAAGAACACAAGCCTCTCCTCCTTGTTGGCGAGAGAGGTGTAGTGTTGGCCCTAAATTATCATATTCATGGTGGCGCTGGACGGCCCCACAGGGCAAGTGTTGCCAGCCCCATCTTGACCCCTCGGCCAACGGTCCCCGAGTGGAGTGGCCGCACAACAACTCGGCCGTCCATCACAAGCTCTTGACGGCGCAAGTGGCGACACTGTAACCGTTAATAGAATCATAACAATCGCTAAGCACTCCTGGCTTTTTCCTTTCGCAATTAACGGCCGATGCACGCGCCGCCTTCGCCTTCCTGTGTTGCGCCGTGTCTCTCGTTCGCCGGAACTCCTTTGTTTATGTTTACATGTACCTCAACCTCCAGTGGCTCATGTCTTAATGAATGTTTACCCAGCCTGATGAATCGTGTAAAAACACTGCAACTGTAAATACATCCATCTGCATTTCTATTACACGTGCTATCGTTATCCAACATTTTTCCCTGCTGATCATGCTAAACATTCTCTGTGGGCTTGAAGATGTGATGGTAGTGGTGGCGGTGGTGACGACAATGGTGATGGTAATGGTGACGATAATGTTAAAACGAGCTCCCTTTTACGTCTTGTTTGCAAGCATCTCTTCCTTTTTCTCCTTAATTTCCTTCTCGAAACATTCCCGATAAACGACATTTTTTTCTCGATCTCACCGAGATCTCTTTCCTTTCCTTTCCTCTCACCCTCATTACCCAATAATCATCATCATCATCTTTCCTTTCCACACCACTTCTCGTAACCCCTCCCCCAGTCCCTCAGCCCCACACGCCATCTACCCGCCCAATGGCCCTCCTTCCTTCCTTCATCCTATCCCTTTCCGTCCTCCTCGTCGCTAACCCCTCACCCTTTTCCCCGCCCGACATCCCTCCTCACCCTCACCCTCGCCCTCACCCCTTAGCTGTTCCACCGAACTCCACACCCTTTCCTCCGCCCACCCCCTTTCTCCCGCCCACATCCCCTCCTTCCCTCACCCTATCCAACCCTCCCGTCCGCCCCCCTTCTCCCCCCGCCCGTATATCACTCCCCGACACAACTGGTGCTGCACGCTCGGTTGCCCTCGCCGCCATCAGTGCTTCATAAAGCCTCTAGAAACCTCTTTACGGCGTCAATTGCGACCCATTCGCTCTCACCTCGCCACAAGTCGCACACAAAGAGACGTCAGAGCTGAACGACGGTTGTGATTAATATGCGAGTTAATGTGCAAAATGCACGAGAGAAAGGGTCTAATAGGAAGAAGAGGGAGAGAGATTGAGAGAGAGAGAGAGAGAGAGAGCGAGAGAGAGAGAGAGAGAGAGAGAGAGAGAGAGAGAGAGAGAGAGAGAGAGAGAGAGAGAGAGAGAGAGAGAGAGAGAATGAGGGAAATGACTACACGCAATCGAGATCCCATTGTCTGGTGCAGTGTTCATCGGTTGTATTTGCATTGTCCAATTATTCATTTGATGTCGACAGCGAGAGAGAAAAACCATAACGCGGATACTGCACAGCCAAGTGTCCACTACAACTTATAAAGCTACGCCTAAAATCCGTTAAGTATTTTAGCAAAGCTCGTCGTTAATGAGTACCCGGCTCTCCGCACGTACCCGAGGCGCTTAATGGTCCATTGTCTTGTTTAATTTGTAAATATTGCAACATTCAATATCAATCCAACTGCCTCAAATTACTCGGCATTCCTCTTCCACCTGTACACGGGATCCGGCAATGGTAGCAGAGCGGAGCACTTTGCAACTCGAACCCGACAAACGCGAAACACAAAATGGAGAGACCTTGCCTTCTTCTCTGTTTCTTCGGGGCCTTCTGGGGGCGAAAGTGATACAGCATTTTCTTGCGTGGCTTAACCTCGGCTGCGTTCGAGAAGGCAAGGGTGTCCCATTGTTGGCCTCGCCCGCTCCTGATAGACGCGCTGGAGACGGCTGGGGGTGACCGCGGGAATCTCGGTCCGCCCGTGATGTATATAAACATCCTCCTTCCTTCCTCCCAGCGCCGAGAGACTGGCAATTGAATCTAATTATGGTGATTTACAAAACTACATCAAGTCGTAGAAAAGCGGCCTAACAGCCACCCTGCTCCCGAGTCTGTAATAAAGGTCTGCCTGGCTGGGAAACTATTGCCGTCTGGACCAATGGTGGAGCTCTCACTCTTTCTCTACAAGATGGCGATTCTTAAGGCCGTGGTAGAGATACAAGTTGAAAATCATACGAAGCCCCGCAGGAATATCTTTTTCAAGGAAGGGGCGTTGAGGTAACAAGTAGCGGGCGCGTGTGGGTGGGCGGAAGGGCGGTGGGAACAGTCTTATCTCTGTCAAGAGCTGCCAGCGCACACCACCTCCACCACCACCTATACACAAGGGGCAATAGGTGGCTATCTTGTGCCCCCGTTAGCCAACGTCACTCTCTCCTTCATTATCATTATCACCGTGATAATCTTAATACCATCCTCATTTACACAAAAGCAATTATCTTGGCCTCAACATGGTTCCATTAACTGGAACAATGACCCTCTTCTCCTTCTCCTTCTCCTCACCTTTCTCATCCTCTATTCCTTAAACCTTCCTCTTTACGATCATCACTCTTTTCCCTCTTTAAGATCATCAGTCTTTTCCCTTTCCTCTTTCCCTGTCCTCCGCCGCCCTTGGCCTCCCCTACAAGGCGCAGGATTCGGCCGGGAGGTTCCTGGACGCCGCAGACGATCCCAGTGGACGTGGGTGGTGAGAGCTGGCAGGTCGGAGGAGCAGCGGGCAAGAAGCTACACAAACAGTGCGCAACACCGCCCCTTATCTCGCGCCGCCCGTGTCCGACACACCACTTGTGATAACCCGACGATAACGACCCACAAGAATGGCACGAACGACCCTTGCTCAGCCACACTGACCGTCCCAACACACACATCACCCCCATTACCACGACCTCCTCATCATCCTCTCGCCCCGACTACCGGTGTCCGCTGGACAAACGACTAACGACCAGCTCTTTCCTTCTCTCCTCCCCCATCGCTCTTCGCCTCCCTCCTCCCCCCCCCTTCCCCCATCCCTATCACCATCATAATGTAATCATCACGTTCACGAGTTCACGAGAAGAGAACCGGTCCAAACCCCTCGTCATCATGATCATCAGCAACCCCAGTTCAATCTTTATCACTGCTAACACTGTAATTACTCAACAAGCGTTCTTACTCATCTATCAACCAACTACATTTCCCCTCAAGATAAACAATTACACAAGGCACGTCATCGCTTGTCATCACGTTCCACCAAGTAATTACTTCTCTCACGTGATCAAACACTCTAAATAACATCCAGGCGAGGGGGTGAAGGGTGGGGGGAGGAAAACAAGAAAAAAACTTCAAGTGGTTCAAAAAAAAGAAAAAGAAGAAAAAAAAAAGATGACGTGAAATATGAGGCTATTAAAG
The DNA here is from genome assembly GCA_017312705.2 of Penaeus japonicus. Classification (NCBI taxonomy): domain Eukaryota; kingdom Metazoa; phylum Arthropoda; class Malacostraca; order Decapoda; family Penaeidae; genus Penaeus; species Penaeus japonicus. The sequence goes on from BOPN01000820.1 coordinate 86,920, forward strand.
ATACTGAGACATAGAGAGAAGGGAGGAAAAAATACTAAAGAGGCCATCAAAATGCCCGAAGGTAGTCGAGTTGAACTTGTCTGTCTTGGAAGGAGACGATAAGGAAGCTATGTAGGATGGCGGACGAGGGGCAAGGAGGGAGATGGGTGACACGGGGAGGGAGGGGGGGGGGGGAGTTGTGTTGAAGGATTGGGACACACAAGTTTCTGACATGTCGGTATCTGAAGATGACATGTGGATATATTGGATACAACATTTTTTAAATGCAGCTTGGGGACACACACACTCATATACACACGGTGACACACACGCATTCATACATATATACACACACAGACACAGACACACACACGCGCGCGCGCGCGCGTTCACTCCCTCACAGAAATAAATCTTTTCAAAGAAGTCGCAGAAAGGAACATGCTCTCTCAAGTCCATTTTCAAGACCTAGTCTCCCTTTTAAAAACATAATCCCTTGTGCTACACTCCTCTGGCAGAAGAGAGTGAGGCTAAACGCTGAAGCAACGTTACCGAAACCGCCCTTGCATTTCGGGTACACAGTGTCATAAATAATACTCTCTCTCTCTCGCTTCTAAGTAGTGAGTGAGCGGGTGACTGAATTTGCGTGCACGTGTGTGTGTTTGTGACAGAGAGAGATCGAGAAAGAGAGGGAGATACAGAGAGAGAGAGAGAGAGAGAGAGAGAGAGAGAGAGAGAGAGAGAGAGAGAGAGAGAGAGAGAGAGAGAGAGAGAGAGAGAGAGAGAGAGAGAGAGAGAGAGAGAGAGAGAGAGAGAGAGAGAGAGAGAGAGAGAGAGAGAGAGAGAGAGAGAGAGAGAGAGAGAGAGAGAGAGAGAGAGAGAGAGAGAGAGAGAGAGAGAGAGAGAGAGAGAGAGAGAGAGAGAGAGAGAGAGAGAGAGAGAGAGAGAGAGAGAGAGAGAGAATAAAATTAAATAAAAAGTGTGAGAAATGAAAACTCAAAAGAAAAACGGAGTGAGCACAGAAGCAGGAAAGAGAGAGAAAAAAACTGAAAGAAAGATACGTCTTGAAAAAAAGAAAACTAAAAATTACAGACTTCAAGAATCTATGAGACAAAGACATTAAAGACATTGATATATATATATATATATATATATATATATATATATATATATATATATAATAAGATATATCAGAATAGGTTACAGAGTATTAAACCAAGTCGAATATGGATAGGTACATGGAGGCGAGGCGGACACGGCATGGAGTTCGGTGGGGGTGGGGACGAGAGGAGGGGGAGGGGGGGACTGAGGGAGATGGAGCAGGGGGGGGATTGGAGGGGGAAGAGGAAGAGAGAGAGGAGGTGGGAAGGGAAGAATAAGAGGAAGAACAAAAATAGGAAGAGTAGGAAGAGGGAGAGGAAAAAGAGGAGGAGGAGGAAGAGGAGCAGGAGGGAGAAGAAAAAAGAGAAGGAAGAGGGAGAAGAAGTGGATGAAAAGGTGGAGGAGGAGGAGGAGGAGGAGGAGAAACGGAGGTGGGATAGAGGAGGCAAGGGGAGGAGTAGGGGGTGGGGATGGGGGGTACAACAAGGGGCGGGGAACAAAGCGCGCGCGGCCCAGTGGCGCTGGAATGTACACCCGCCATTCTTGCCTCGTTACCGCACTCATTCACAGCCGGGCTCCCATTCCGCCGCCCGCCATAACGCCTTCGATACCCTGCGAACAGGAGCCTCCGACACCCTGCTCCATTTCCAAAAATAGTTTGGAAAAGTGTATTTTTTCAGATTTATTGATATGGACATAAAACGCTGCACCGACGTTGATCGTTAGTGCGGGTGGTTAAGCATGTCTAGAAATATATTATGAATGGAAAGAAATGAGAAGCACGTGTTTGTGAATGTACGCATACGAATGTTTATACAAATACATCTAGTTGTGCGTGTATACGTACGTACGTACGTACATAAATACATACATACGTACATATATAAATATAAATATATATATATATATTCATAAATATATTTATGTATTTATTTTCTCTCTCTCTCTCTCTCTCTCTCTCTCTCTCTCTCTCTCTCTCTCTCTCTCTCTCTCTCTCTCTCTCTCTCTCTCTCTCTCTCTCTCTCTCTCTCTCTCACACACACACACACACACACACACACACACACACACACACACACACATACACACACACATACACGCACACACATGCAGAGAGATTGAGAAGGAATAGAGAGAGCGAAAGACTCCCCCCCCCCACCCACCTACACACACACACACAAACACACACATACAGAAAAACACAGCAAGCGATAAATGAAAAGAAAAAAAAGTGAAGAAGAGGAAGGTAAGGCGAGAGCGAGACGCAGAGACAATCCAGTAAATTACCTTATGTTTATTACTTTAAATATTACAGGAAATATGTAATTTTCATCCGTATTTTCTACCATTACAATAGGAGAGAGTTTTAACTACATCCGTAACTGGACAATAGACCATATAAGGCTAATGGCACCACAGATGAGATCCACAGCTATGGCAGAAGGGGACAGAAGGCCCTTTCAAAAGATGTATGTGATGTGGTGGGGGGGAGGAGGAGGAGGAAGAGGAGGAGGGTGGGTGGGGGGGGGGAGGGGGGGAGGAGGAGGAGAAGGAGGAGGAGAAGGAGGAGGAGAAGGAGGAGGAGTAGGAGGGGAGTAAGAGGAAAAGGAGTAGGGAGAGGAAGCGGAAAAGAAGGAAGAGAAGGAAGAGGAGGAGAAAGGTGGAGGGGGATGGCGTGGAGAGCTCTTCTGTAAATCCTACTTCATTAGGGCAACTCGTGTCTAAATGCAGAACAATTAATACGCCAAAACATTTTCAGCGATGGATACTAAAACGGCGACCGAACATAAATACCTCCTCAACCAACGCAACATACAGGCAGACGTTAACAACACCCACTTGGATATCGAGTAAGAGAATAAAACCGCTGTAATGATGATCCACTTAACGAAACCGTGATCCTCAGCAAGCCACGGCAAGCCACAGCAAGCCACAGCAAGCCGAGGCAAGCGGCCGTCACGATTCAACAGGCGAGCTCACAGGCCCGCCGCAAGTCACACACACCCACCCACCATCGGCCAGTGGCGTGAAATGTCTTGATTCCAAGATGCGTCATGGGGGATTTCATGGGTTATTCATGTTGTGAATGTCGTAATGGGATGTGTCTACCTCATTAGCATGTGGTCGTAAATCATTCATACTTCGTGGGTAAGTGACACTGTGGCATAATGGGGGGGAGGGGGCTTCTTCTGTGCTGCCGTCAAGAGAGTGCATGCCGTTTGTGTAAGTGCACCTATTTAGTGAGGAATAAGTGTATCTATCAACAAACACGTAAACATATTAATAAATACATGAATAAATATATAAATATATGAAAATATTAATGGAAGGGGTAAAAAAATAAAAATTAATAAACAAACATGAAAAATAAACACAACGTACAAAAAATTGAATAAATACATAGATGCAAATCTCGACAGCAAACACCTAATTAGCGTTGAAAATCCCCCCCTTCATATCAAAAAGAAAAAAGAAAAAGAAAATAAACTCGTTGCACTCCGGTTGAAGCGGAAAAAATATGGGAATCGTCCAGTGTTTCACGACCTTCCTCGTTCTCCTCTTCCTCGCTATTTCATGACCTTCCTCGTCCTCCTCTTCCTCGCTATTTCACGACCTTCCTCGTCCACTTTTTCCTCGCTATTACCCGACCTTCCTCGTCCTCCTCTTTCCCGCTATTTCACGACCTTCCTCGTCCACTTTTTCCTCGCTATTACCCGACCTTCCTCGTCCTCCTCTTTCCCGCTATTTCACGACCTTCCTTTGCCTACTCTTCCTTACAGATCAGTTTCACGACCTTCCTCGTATTCCCCCTTCCTCGCAGGTTGTCATTTCTCGCCGTAGTAGACGACTATGAGACTATGAAATGCTATCCTCTAACTGGCTGTGCGGGGACGCTTATGTGTGCATGCGTTTGTGTGTGCACACGAAGAGGGGGGGGGGGTAGAAAAAAAGAGGAAGAGGGTTAGAAAGGGAATAGAAGGAAGTACAAAAGGAAGTGTGGAAGGAAGAGGAAAAGCATGACCAGAAGGAGGAAGAGAAGAGGGAGGAAGCCGTCTACGAAAGTTTTAAAGTTTCTAGTGGAACTTGGGCTGAGTCAGGAATATGGGTACGGATGCATATGTGTGTGCGTTGGTGTTATCGTGTAAGAAATGGCACTTACAGTGTGTCTGTGTGTCAGTCCGCTGCAAAGTTCCGCCTAGGTGTGGGTAGCTGTGGTGGGGGGGCTAGGGAGTGTGGCGGGGGTGTCTGTCTGTCTGTGCAGGGGGGCGGGAGTGTGTTAATGTGTGCGGTCCTGTGGGCGGGTGTGTGCGGCGGTGCTGGGGGTGGGCGTCCGCGGCGGCAGTTGTGGGGCTTGGGGCGTGAGGTGCCGCACCGTCTACGTCGCCACACATCAACGTCAGCGGGCCTTATCGCTCCCACATTTCGCTAACGACGCCTCTTGGAGCGGCGACCACGCTGCCCCCGCGGCTCCGCGAGACCCCCTTCGCCTTCGCCGCCGCTCTTCCTTGGGACACTTTCTTGTTATGCGAGTGCGTGTGTAGGGTGAGTGAGTGCGTGGCGTGGTGTGAGGGTGAGAGTGACAGAGGTAACATGTGTGCGTTATCAGTGGACACGCGCACTGCTGACAGCTTACATTCCTAAGCTGGCCGGGCCGTGGCGCTCCCTGCGTCTACCTGTCTGGCCCCTCATCCTCATCATGACATTATAAACGAGCTCCCATTAAAACAACTACCAAGCCACACCGGCTTGCCCAGCACCACCACGCCGCCTAACCCCGTCATCTGATTACCTCAAAAGCGGCCGTGCGTGGCGAGGCAATAAGGCTGGAGGTGGCGTGGCGGGTGCGGGCGGTGGCGCCCTCCTCACACGCACACGTCCACTCCTCTCAGCCTCACAGCCCGGGCCGCGTGCGAACTCTAGGTGGGTGTCTTGCCTCTTGCCGCCCTCGCCACCAGCCTGCACCGCCATTGCCAGTTACCTCGCCTCCGCCACGCCACACTCTTTCCCGTCACCCTCCCCGCCACCCTACGCACCCATACACGCTCCCTCCTCGCACCCTCGGCCCTCCAAGGGTTCCTCGGTCCTTGGAGATGAAGTCGAGAAACAAAGGGTTGAGTGGGAGAGTGAGTTGGCGTGGAAGTGACAGTGTTGCCAAATTGGTGTGGTTGGTGGCGTGACGGGCAATTTGACAACGCCGCCGGCCGCCCGTCGCGAGGCCAGAGGGGCACCCGCAACTCTACTCCTCCTAGTCCTGCAACCCTCCCACTGCCTCTCCCCTGCCCCCCCCCCCCTCCACCCCGCCACCCTCTTCCATTATTCTGCAAATAAGACTCCAGCCTAATCTCCGATGCGGTAAACACGCAGAATTGCTCTAAAAGAAAGGTTTATCGCCCAGTAAAAAGGACAGAAAAAACTGGACGGTAACCACGTATAACCAACACCGCGCCTCCAGTTATTTATCAGCGGGCCCGCATGTGACACCGCCACTGACCCTAACGACCTCTCTTTTGTTCGTCTATGTGTTCTTATCCTCACATTTTTTCTACTGTTCTTAGCAACTCGGGAAGTGGAGGAGAAGGAGGAGGAGGAGGAGGAGGAGGAGGAGGAGGAGGAGGAGGAAAAGAAGAAGAAGAAGAAGGGGAAGGAGGACGACGATGAAGAGGAAAAGGGAATGGTAATGGTAGGAGAAATAAAATAACACGTTAAAAAGGGAAGGAAGCGAGGACCGGGGAGGGGCACAGGAAGATGCTTCCCCATAGGCCGGGGAAGCTTTGGACCGAAGAGCTGGAGAGCGTGAGCGTGCCGTCATTACTGCTCCATAAACCGCAATAGGCTTCCACAAGCTGCTCCGCATTCCTCGAAAGAAGTCAATGGCTCAACAGCTTACAAAACGCAGCTACCGGAACCTACTTAATGTCTCCCTTGGCTTTATGTTTGGCATACTGATGGCTTTAATGATCATCCTTGACGCTAATACACCTGTTCTAAAGTTCTGCAGGTGCGCGCACTAACGCCGAGGAGAAAGGACGAGGAAAAACCTTATCGCTGACAGTCCCCAGTCACTGTACTCGACGCAACATCCAGCCTTATCATATGTCTCTATTAAACTCACTTAGCGCGTATGCAAATACAGCGTCCCCGGAGAAATAAATCAAGGAGTAAAAATCATTTTCCTAGCTAGAGTTTACAGAGCTCTTCTCGCGCCGTCAACGGACACTTCGCTCGCACTCAAGAACGTCAATATACTCCCATAACTCAAACCAACCTAAACACAATTAAAAACCAATAAAGCTCGGCTATTATCCGTCATAATACCGCGGTTGTGGAACCCAATACCAAACTGCTCCTTGCAAACATCAAGTGTCTACATGATCGCGTCCCGAGGAAATACCGCCAAGCACGCTGATTGCATGACCATCACGGGAACTCCAACTTGTGAATAACAAAACGAAACGCGAACACAAGGGCCGCCCGCGGGTCACGTGACTGGGTTCCTCTAGAGCAAACACACATCCTCTTTAATCGGACATTCCATTTTCCAGGGTCACGGGACAGGATCAGTGCACCATCATGTAAGAACCTTTAGACAACATTTATGTATATGAGACGCCATAAACCACACACTAATGACCAGACAACCCATCCTCTTCTGGTAAAAAAAAAGAAAAAGAAAAAAAGAGAAAAAAAAAAAGAAAAAACGAAAGAAAAAAGAACAACAAAAAAAACGAGACGCTACTTCAAACTTCACATAGCACGGATAAAAAAATTGCGAAGTGAAAATAATTTAGACCCCAAAAACAATAACAACAACAATAAAAGACAATCAAAGACAAAACGAGAGAGGGAAACGAACTATATTCTGTCTATTTTTTTCCCGCGCTTTTCCCCGCGTGTCTCAGGAAAGTATTTATTTTATGACAGAACTCAAACCTTTTACGGTAATATATTTTTCTTTTCTCTCTTTGTACGATATGTATATGTTTCTGTGTTTTTTGTTGTTTATACTTTTCCCTTTTTTTTTTTAGTTTGCTGAACGTTTTTGTTTTTGTTTCTTCTACGATTTTTTAAAATATTTTTTTTGTATCTTACGGATATTTATTTTATTACGAAAATGTTTTTTTCTTATTGCTAGACATACGAGTTATTATGATTTATATCTATTTGCTTATCTTTTTTTTTCTTTTCTTAAAAAAATACCTTCCTGTTTCTTTTGCAAGAAAAAATTATTCTTTTAACCAAGACTTCCCCCTTTTTTCTTTTTTTTTTGTCCCGTTTAGAAAAGATGTCTATTTATTTAGTTTTCATTTGCTCCTTGATTTTTTTTTATTACATTTCATTCATTCCGTTTTTTTTTTGTTGTTGTTGTTCCGTTAACGGAAATTGTATTTTCTCTCAAGTAAAATATATCCATTTTCCTCTTTTTTCTCTTTGTTCTGTTTAATTAATTAACCATATATTTTTAGTTGGTAACATTTACGGTCTAACGATTAAAATAATCGCGACAATAAGTAGAGTAATTTCCTTTGAAAACTTCAATATAATAACTGCAATAATACTTTCTGTTACAGTAAGAGCCAATAACATCATCTATGCAATTGATGATAGGAGCGAACCTTGCTGATATGTTGCAGTCTCAAAGATGATAGGAGAAATTATCCTCTTCTGAAGGTAAAGAGCGTGGTAATATTACTCGCGTTGTGTGTGTGTTTGAGTGAGAGGAAAGATGGAAGGGAGGGAGGATGCAACGCCCCCATAACGAAAGGGCGCCTTCACATGCTCCGCCTCGAAAGTCCTATCACCCGCCACCCATCCCCAAGCCCATAGGCCAACCCCACCTATCATCTTAGGTACAGTGACGTGATCCCACCTAACTCTGCACCAACATTAATCACCCACGATCACCTAATACATACTTATACATCGTTTACGTTACCACAATCCACTCTTCTCTTCCCTAATGCAAAGAGCCACTTAACCTAATGCCGACCTACCAATAATAACCGCTTACCCGCTTTAACCACAGCAACTGACATGCATAATCACTCTTTCAGTCTTCGGTATTATATCATCTCTCTCTCTCTCTCTCTCTCTCTCTCTCTCTCTCTCTCTCTCTCTCTCTCTCTCTCTCTCTCTCTCTCTCTCTCTCTCTCTCTCCCTCCCTCCCTCTCTCCCTCTCTCTCTCTCTCCCTCCCTCCTCCCTCTCTCTCTCTCTCCCTCCCTCCCCCTCCCTCTCTCTCTCTCTATCCCTCTCTCTATCCCCCTCCCTCTCCCTCCCTTTCTCTCTCTCTCTTTCCTCCCCAGCATCCCTCTCCCTCCCTCTCCCTTTCCATCTGCCTCTGCTTTTCCTTTTCCCTTTCCCTTTCCCTTTCCCTCTCTTTCTGTCCCTTTTGGCGTTTGCCCTAAACGCAAGAGCAAAAGGACCTTTCAAAGCCAACCTGACAGCCCTGAAATCACACTAACCACCTAGAGCTTGTTAGAAAATTTGCTTAACGGCAACACATGGGCCCATGATATCATTTGGCCGCCCATTACGGGCCTTTGGGGAGAGGGACAGGTTAGTGTGACGACGTCCAGACCCCAGAGAGAGCAACCCATTATAACCTCGACTTTCCCCTCCCTCTTCCCCCCTTCCATCCCCCCCCCCCCCCCCCTTCACTCACAACAACACTCTCGTTTGTAATCTGTGATGGGTATTCTAGTGAACACACATCAAGAGAGGTCAGTGGCTACTCATCAGAGACACTTGGATATCTAATCAATAAACAGCCAACAACTTATATAGATACGTGGAGGCTCATCAAAGAATTGGCCGGCGAGAAATCAAAGATCTGGACGCCGTCGCTCGCATCACAAGAGATTTATTCTCACCTCGACATATCAATAAAGTAAGCTACTTTATCATTAGCTCATTACTACACCATATATAGAATCTTCGACTTCATCTAATTATGGAAGTTATATATATATATATATATATATATATATATATATATATATATGTATATAATATATATATAAATATATAAATATATATAAATATATATATATATATATCCGTATCCCTTAAAGATCTACTAATTGCATAACTTTTAATCTAGCGTCTAATGACAATACGGAGGAAAAGGGTGGCGCACGGGAGAAACGTATAAAAAAAAAAAAAAAAAAAAAAACGCCCCCTAGTACATTTCTTTACATCATCAGCGAACCAAACTCACATCGCAGAGTTTACGTGCTAATATTTATTCAGTTCACCTTCACCCCTTCGCGAGGCTTTGTGTTTTCTCTCCTTTCACGAGACGTCAAATCATCAACTTCCACCCGGACGCCTTCACAAATAATCAACTCATCGCAGGCTCCTTCAACCCGCTCGCAACGACGGGATCCCGCGAGGTTCCTGGCGACCAAACAGTCCCGAAGGATGACGCACACCACCAACGGGGCACGTCCTTTATGAGCCGTCACGTCGAGGATGGCGTCGCGGAGGCCCTTTGGCGGAGGGGGATGGGGATGGCGATGGGGATGGGGATGGGGATGGGGATGGGGAGAGAGAGAGAGAGAGAGAGAGAGAGAGAGAGAGAGAGAGAGTCGGATGAGGAGGAAGGAAGGAGAATGGGTTTGGGAGACAGAGAAAAAAAGAAGGGTAATGGTGTAAGAAGGAGGAAAAGGCATAGAAAGAAAAACAAAAACAGAGGAGAGGGAGGAGACAAAAGGAGGAATGCAGGGAGCGAGAGAAAGACAGAGAGAGATAAAGACAGATAAAAAGAGGGATAGAAATGTGCGTGATCACGACGACGAAGATAAACAAGCCGCAGCGAGAGGAGACGTATGATTGAGCAAGAAGTAAATACAGGCGAGAAGAAAAATGAGGACATGAAGAAGGCCCGAAGATTTGACGAGGAGGTAACTGATGGCAACGGAAGGGAGGGAAGATGACGCCCGGGAGAGGGGGAGGTGAGGGGGAGGGTAGGGGAAGGGAGAGAATGTGGAAGGGAAAGGAGGAGGTTGAGGAGAAGGGAAGGGAAAGCTGGGAAGAGGATGTGGGAGGGGAAGAAGGAGGAGGAAAGGAAATTGGAGGGGAGGGGAGGGGAGGAGGGATAGGAAATGTGAGGGGAAGAAGGGGAGGGAGGAGAGAGGGAGGATGAGGAAGAATTGGAGTGGGGAGGGGAAGAAGGGGAGGGAGGAGAGAGAGAGGATGAGGAAGAATTGGAGTGGGGAGGGGAAGAAGGGGAGGGAGGAGAGAGAGAGGATGAGGAAGAATTGGAGTGGGGAGGGGAAGAAGAGTGTGTGTGTTCGGGAAGGCGAAGAGGATGGGTGTGCGTGTGTGGTAAAGGGGGAAAGGGGGAAAGGGGGAAAGGTGGAAAGGGAAGAGGAAGCGGAAGAGCATGTAGGGGAATGAGAATGAGAAGAGAGTGTTAGAGGAGAAAAGGAAAAGGAAGGTGTATTCGGAAAGGGGAAGTGCGTATGTGCAGGGGAAGGAAGGGGGAGGTGAAAGCAAGAAAGAAGCGCAAAGACAGATTGGCCAACCGGCCATTCGGAGGAGAAGGCTGTTATGGTCCATTTGGCCGCAGAAATTGGCGGAACCTCGGCCAAATATGAGAATTAGATGACACGAGGAAAGAGGAGCAGCAAAGACGAACAAAATAAGGTTCCAGTTTAAGAGGGTTAGAGGGAGAGATGCACGAGATGAGGTTCATGATCAAGTGGAGGAGAAGGAGAAGGAGAAGGAGAAGGAGAAGGAGAAGGCGGAGGAGGGAAAGGTGGAGGAAGAGGAGGAAGGGGAGGACAAGGAGATAGAGGCTGAAGGCGGCGACAACGGCAAACAAGAAAATGAAGAAAAAGAAAGAAGAGTAAGGTGAAGGGATACCAAAGGGGAGGCAACGGGGTCTCACTGGCAGGGATTGCAAGGGAGAAGGGTTGTGGCGGGCGGAGGGGTGGGGGAGAAAGGGGTTAGCTGGGATGGGACACCCCGCCTCGCCTTGGTCGAGGTGAAGAGCCCGGAACGGCATGAGGCGGGGGGCAGGAGGGGGTGAAGGAGGGGGCTATAGGTAAGAGTCGTGTGTCGGCGGCGAGAAACAAATGGGTTGGTGGTGATTCAAGGCCGCACAGCTCTCACCCCTGCAAACAAGAGTTTTTGTGGCGGCGCCCAGACCTCTCGTTAATGCCGGCCGCCCCTAGGGGACAACACGCCCGTGGGAGGACACACGCGGGCGAGGGCAAGGGCGTCGAGTGAGCGAGCGCCGCGGGACGCTGTGGGGGTGCGGCGAGGCAACGGGCGTAAAATTGCACGGCTTTCCAAAATTACGGGCGTCGGGGGGTTTCATGGTGTTAATGGGCGAGGGCGTGGAAGGAGGAGGCAACGTAAGTCAACGTTGTAAATGGCCGGGGCTTCCGACCGGAGCGCGGCAGAGGACTGATTCCTTTAGATTTCGTGCTGACGATCAGAGCAGCCTTAGAACCACGAGAGCGAAAGAAAGGAGAAACAAATCGACGCCACTTTGTGTCTGATCGCCGGTCGAAGTCTCCGGCGCCGCTAAATCCTCGTGGCTCTCGTCCCCCCGAAGGAGTTTGCCTTCCCTCGGATGTCGTCTCCCGCAACAGACAAGACTGACGTGGGATTCACGCGGTGAGACAATGGGCCATTCACTACCCTCGTTCTTCGCCGTGCTTACTCATCTTCCTCAAGGTGGGTAAGGGAGGTTTAGGGAAGCACCGAGACCTCTTAGCAAGAAGGGAAGTGGGATGGGGATGGGAAGGGGATAGGAAGAAGAGGGAGAGGGAGAGAGGGAAAGGAAGCATGGGAGGGCAGACGGACATGCATATAGGTACAGCCAGTAGAGCACGGCGGGGAGGGACGGGCCTACAAATGACCGCGCCTAATTGGTGGATAACACACAGCTCTGGGGGTCGTCCTAATAATACTTGTAAGTCACCTTTGTAGATGAGGGCTTCAGCTACCATGACAAGATTTCCTGAAGTGAATTTTTTTTATAACTTTTCCTTTTCTCCCCCCCCCCCCTCCGTGTCTCTCTCTCTCTCTCTCTCTCTCTCTCTCTCTCTCTCTCTCTCTCTCTCTCTAACACACACACACATCGCTATATTTTCTTCTTTCTGGTGTTTACCGAATTCCATGATTTGCAACAAGGCATGTTGACGTCGCACGAACACCTGCAGGAAGATGACATTCCCAATATATTTAGGCGGCCACACAAGGCACTTTCGTCAGTTCCGCTCCGGGCGTTGGAGATTTGTGCTATCCTGATTCTAGAGTCATCAACGGTGTTCCTAGTCTAGGCAATCTGCACTCCAAAGACGGCCACGCCCCCGCCCAAATGCAGCATGAGACCACAACCCGCGGGACCCCGATACCTCAGGCAGTGAAGAGCGGCCCCTCGCTCCCCCTGACGCACCACGAGGGCCCCTGCACCCTCGAGAGCCGGCTGATCCTCGGCGCCCCGGAGGAAATGATAACTGGCAGCTGGGCCGCGCTGGGAGCACCCCGTCCATTAACATGCTGATTCTTGGCTATGGAGTGTAATCTAGCTCAAGAGTTAGGCTGTTACGGCTTATCCTCCGCCGCTTGTGATGGAGGGCCTCTTCCTCATGCGCTGGAGTCCTCGCACCTCGATGTACATCCCACTTCTTGCGCTCTGGGTCAGCCATGCAACCACCACCCCACCGACCCAACATGGCTGCCGGTTCCTGCTCCTACTCTCGTCCTTCTGCTGTTCCTCCTCCTCCTCCTCCTCCTTCGGCGAAACGACTACTGCCCCGGCGTTATTATCAGCGGCGAAAGGAGTCGCAGGATTTCTAACTTCTTAACAGCCATCACTGGACAGCCTTATTGTCCCAGGAGCTAATGGCGTCCTATTTACATTCCGGCAGCGAGAGGAGCTTACTGCACGCTACGAAACGATAAAACGGCGAATGTAAATCATGTGAAATCCTCCTCACTTGGTGTGTAGTCCCAGTGTCGTTCGCGAGGTAGAAGGGACGTATGGATTACCATTTCTTGGCTCGAGCGGACTCACAGTTCACGGGCAGAAACGGTTACAGTGCGCGTTGATGGTCAGAGACAAGGGGAGGGTGGGAAGGGAAGGGAAGGGAGAGGGAGAGAAAGGAAGATGAGGATGAAAATGAAGTGATGATGAGGGGGCTTGGGAAAGGGAGAGAGAGAGAATAATAAGAGAAGAAACGACTGGAAACAAACACCGATTATGAAAGACAACATCGAACATCATACAGTCATAATCATTCACAAAATCATAATGATCATAACTATAAAACTAATAATAATAAAAAAGAAAAAAATGAAAATAACAATTATAATAACAATATAATAACAGAGAACGTCCCTCTCCCCAGATGTGAAAGCCGATAAGAACTAAAATTTGGATGGAAAGTTGCAATTACCTTAGGCCTAAATATAAGGTAAAGAGGCAGGTAGGAATCGTACGATTAGCTAATAGCAGGAGGGAATAAAAAAAATATATATATATATATTTACAAGGAACGATTTATAGTGATACCAGTAAAAAAATATTTAGAAAATAATGAAGTAAGGAAAATAAAATGACAACGGAGAAAAAAAAATTATAAAGAGGTAAACAAAAATTATTGTTCGGACTACAAATAAGAATAAACAAGAACATAAAATCAAGGGGGAGGGGGGTCGGGGGTAAATGCAGTGTATGAAGGATAATGTGGAAAAAAAACAAAAATAATAAATAAATGGAAGTTAAAATTACGGGTAAAATTTTTCACATTCACCTGATAATAAAACAAAACAAAAACATAAATAAAACGTACAAAAAATAACATATAAATATAAGCCATCCATAAAATAGACCCACGCAATCCACACCGACCTATCACAGACAAAAAAACAAGAAGTAACTTCAAAAAAAAAAAAAAAAAGAAAAAAAAAAAAGAAAGAAAGAAAGAAAAAAAAAGGATTACGAAAAAGAATCCGAGAAAAAAAAACGCGAATATCTAATAAATGATAAATATAAAAACCCATCCAAATACCCCGGCCGCACAACGCAAACGCCGAAGAAGGCCCGGGGCGCCCTCAACAAGCGTAGCGTATAAGCGAAGAGGGAGGCTAACCGACCGTGTAATGCGGGCCGCCACCCTATCACAACACTGTCCCCCTCACCTTCCCCCTCACCCTTATCCCCCCCCCATCCCCTAGTCCTCCGTCTCTCAGGCCGACACACCCTAGTCAACCCGACCTCACGCCTCTCATGACACTCATGGCCTATTCTCTGTCTGTCTGTCTGTTCCAATCTCTCTCTCTCTCTCCCCCCCCCTCCCTCCCTCCCTCAGTTCTCCTCTTATTTTTTCTGTCTCACTTTACCTCTCTCTCTTCCTTCAATCCTCCATCTAATCATTCTCTCTTTCTTTTTCTCTTTTTTTTCCCGATTCCCTCCATCTGTCCCTCCTCCCCCTTCCCTGCATCTCTCCCTCCTCCCCCTTCCCTCCATCTCTCCCTCTTCCCTTTTCCCTTCATCTCTCCCTCCTCTCCCCCTGCCTCCATTTCTCCCTCTTTCCCTCTCTCCCTCTCGCTCTTTAATCACTGCTAATCCAATTTTATCAACGGAAGGAAGAAACGTGATACGACCTCTGTTTCTCTTCTCCCCTTTTCTCTCTCACTCTCTCACTCTCTCTCTCTCTCTCTCTCTCTCTCTCTCTCTCTCTCTCTCTCTCTCTCTCTCTCTCTCTCTCTCTCTCCATCTCCCTTTCCCGTTGTCACTTAATTATACATACATTTCCCTCGTCTTTTATTCGTGAAACGGCTAAGAGAGCTTTAGTTTTCTCTCTCAGAATCTATGATTAAATGTGCAACTTCCTCCCGAGGGCTGTAACGTTAAGATCAGACAGTCTTAAGCCGCTTTACCTCAACATCTTGGAGTGTGAGACAGGTGTGTGTGTCGCCCTCAGAGTGAGACATGTTGCCAAGTAGCTTACGAGGTTGACCTACTTTTTTTTCTCTTATTATCATTATCATTTTTTCTCTTTCCTCTCCTCTCCTCTCCTCTCCTCTCCTCTTCTCTTCTTTTCTCTTCCCTTCTCTTCAATCTACACTTCATCCCCATCACCTCTTCTCTTCTCCGTCAGTCAAATCGCCTTGGTCTCCCTCTCCCACTCTCTCCCTCTCCCCCTCCCCCTCTCCCTCTCTCCCTCACGTGACCTCGCCTGTAAGGGGTCACTTTCACCGACTTGGTCACTCGGGCAGACGCCATGTCCCTTTACAAACCGTAGTTGGGTTTCGCCTTTGATCCCACTTCCTTTCTCTTATGCGCGTCTCCTGTACAACGCCTTTTGTGCCCTGGATCCCCCAAAGTGAATCTTGATTGGGATTTTTTTTTTCAAAACCTCCGGATTCTGATTGGGATTCCTTCTTTCCCCTGTTAGAAGGAGACATACGTGCGTCATATCCGCGAGAGGAAGTGGTCGTTCTGCTTCACGGGTGCTAAATGATAAGATAAAAAAAAAGAATAGAGAAAGAGAAAGAGAAAGAGACAGAGAGGGGGAGAAAGACGAGGAAGCGAACGAAAATCTTTCAATTCGACCACAATACTTACTGTCGTGTGACTAATTGCTTTTCAGCTGACCCTTCCCCTTCCCTTTCCCCTTCCCCTTCCCCCTCTTTCTCCTCCTCCCCCATCGCTATTTTATTTACAACCGCAAAGCATTCACTTCCAATGAAAAAAATAAAAAATAAAAAAAAAACGCACACTCGCTGGCTCGTTCCTTTTTATGCACACACACAAAAAAGAAAAGAAAATATATACACATCCATAACCTGGCTATCAATGAACACAAAAGGCTCTTGAGACTTGCTTATTCACCTCCAGCTCAATGTCAAAGTGTCAAAATCACTTTAGATCAGCAATACTACACGAACCCGAAAGAACGAACCCACTCACCCCCCCCCCCTCTCGCGCTCACCTGTTTAGTCTACCGTCTCACTTTCTTTATTCTCTTTCGTCTTCCAATTCTTTTCCTTTGTCTTCTCCCTCTTTTTACATCTTCCTTTTATTTTTCTATCTCCTCCTCCTCCTCCTCCTCCTCCTCCTCCTTCTCCTTCTTCTTCTTCTTTTTCCTTCTTTTTATTTTTCTTCTTATTCTTATTATGCACCCTCCTCCTCTTCCTCCTTCATCCTCTTCCTCTTTCCTCCTCTTACTCCCCCTCCTGCTTCCTCTGCCTCCCTATTCCTCTTCCTTCTCCTCTTCCACCTCTCCTACCTCCTTCCTTCCTTCCTTCCTTCACCTCGTCTCGAGCGGGGCGCACTTGTCGCTCGGGCGCTGCGGTTCCTGCTGTGAGAGCCCTGAAGAATCCATTCGTTCCGAAGCCATTGGATTTGTATCGTTGAGTGTGGGAGTCGCTGACTGCCTCGGCGGGGAGGATGGAGGCGGAGGCGGAGGTCTCTCTCTCGCCTCCCTGGACGCGGGTTAGTTTCCTCGTCTTGCTTCTTTCCCTTTTCGCCCCCTTCTTCTTCTTCTGTTTTTTGATTTTTTCTATCTACATTTATTTTTCCCCTTTTCTCCCCGGTCTCTGTTCTCCGTTCTTTGTTCTCTTATCTCTCTCCTCTCTCTTCATTCTCTCTTCTCATTCCCATCCTAGACGTCTCACGGCCTTTCAGAACCCCAAGCTATTCCTAAGACAACAACCACAACCACAGTCATACAAATTATCAATCAAAATACGCTCTAATTATCTATTCACAATAAATAGCGGTTTAACTCTCCTTAATAATCGTCAGGTAGTGCCTAAAGCATTTTGTTGACATGCATTAATGAATGAACAAACATTTTACATAAAAATAATAAAAAAAGATAACAACAAAACAACAACAATAATAATAACTATAACAAGGATAGTAATTGTAGGAATACTAACAATAATAACAATGAAGGTAATGATAATACTAACAATAATCATAATAATGAGAATAATGATAAAAATAAAGGGAGGGGGGGACGGAGGGAGGAAAACAGGGAGAAGAGAGGAGAGGAAGTAAAGGAGAAAGAGAGTATGGGAGAGAGGAAGGAAGGGAGGGGGGAAGATAGGAGAAAGGAAGGGAGGACGAGTAAGGAAGTGAGGGAGAGAGGGATAGGAAGGGTAGAGTGAGGGAGAGGAGAGGTGGAGGGAGGTAGAGTAGAGGAGAGTAAAGGAGAGGAGAAGAGAAAAGACGAAAAGCGAAGAGGAGAAAGAGAAAACATACGATAAAAGAATAGACAGAGAAATGCACAAGCAAAAGCCCTCGATTTCCCCTCTATTCATCCCGAGTCCTCCTCCCTCCCTTCGAGCAGAACAGCTAAAGTAGACAGCGGCTCTATAGTGTGGTTTCCTGGACGGAATAAAGGCATCCACAGAACTATCATTAGTCAGCATTACCGCCCCCCCCCTCCCTTCCCCACCGCCCCATCCCATACACCCTTCCTCCATTCCACCTCCCATACATCGCCCCCTTTCCACACCCTCTCTTCCAATCTTCCTTCCATCCACCTCCTTCTTTCTTCCACCTTCCATACAACCCCACATTCCTCCATCCACAAACATCCTTCCCAACACTATCTACCATACATCCCCTTCTTCCACTCTCCCTTCCACCTTCCATCCACCTCCCCCCCTCCCCCTCTGCCCGGCCGCCCACCTGAAGGGCCGGGGGTGGGAGATGCTCGATCAATTGGTCTCGAGGAATCAATGATGCTCTCACACAAATATTTAGGTTGGATACAACAGCCGGGGATTAACGCGGCGTGGCTATTGCTTCCTGCTGGCGCTGTAGATGGCATTCCGCGCGAGCTTATTCTTTTTCGCTCTCGCTCTCGCTCGGGCTCTCGTTCTCTCTCTCTCTCTCTCTCTCTCTTTCGCGGTGGGGAATGATGAAGGGAAAGGGAGATGGAGATGGGGATGGGGATGGGAAAGGGCAGTGAGGGGGAGAAGGGATAGGGGATGAGGAAAGGGAGGGAAGAAGGGCGTGAGGGGAGGGGGGCAGAGTAAAGAAGGAGGAGGACGAACAGAGAATAAAAAGAAGTGGGGATAAGTGATAAGAAAAAGAGGGAGAATAAGGTAGACGGAGAATGAAGGGGGGCGGGGGGTAACAAAAGAGAATGACAATAAGAGACTGGTAGGAGAAAAAATAGGGAAGAAGTGATAGAAAAGGAAAGCACTAGGAAGAAAGAAGGAGGGAGGGGGTGGGTGAGAACAAGAGAGACAGAGGCGTGAAAGGGAAGAACAAGAAAAAGGAAGAAGAACAAAAGGGAGAGGGAGAGAGCTGTCCTTCCCCACGAGCCCTTTATCATGCAGAGGATACCTTCTCCTGCTATCTCCTGACGGGATTTCTTCATAAGACATTCTGCTGATCTACCACCATGCCCTTCTCTGATTCGGGGATCCAGACTATCCGAGATCCCTTTGTACCTACTTCTCTCTGTTTCTGTTTTTCTTCTTCTTCTTCTTCTTTTTCTTCTTCGTCGTCTTCTCTCTCTCTCTCTCTCTCTCTCTCTCTCTCTCTCTCTCTCTCTCTCTCTCTCTCTTACGTGTTCTAATTTTTGCTGCTTTTATTCCCAAGGATTGCTCCCCTTCCCTTTCTTTGCACAGGTATAAAGATACATAAATAATCAACCGCCCCCTCTTTCCACTGCATTCTGAAGCGGCAGCGAATCGTCCATTTTCCTTCCGGAGTAACTCGTCCGCTGCCTCCCCCCTGTTACGATGAGTGACGTTAGCCCTTGTAGTCCGGCACCATCTACATCATTCATAAGTGTCAACCGCAGCGTCCCCTGCACAGTAATGGCATTATCAACCAATAGTTACCGGCGTGTAGGTTCCTCCGAGACCACAGTGCACGTACCTGGAAGAGGGAGAGAAAAAAATGCAATTAAGATACATGGAGATTTTAGAGGCATCAAATACCAACCGCGCCACTTATTCGCCATTTCATACATTAGTAAGTTATACAATGCCTAATGACACTAACTTCCTAATGAGGTATCCCATTTTTGTTCTAATGGCTCGATAAAAGTCAAATTAATTCAACATTTTCATCTTTTCTTTCTCATTTTTATGGCATTCCACATCCATTTTAAAACATTATATACATGCATTTTATATACCGCGTAACTCATGATGGCATTCTTTATTCATTTCGATATGCAAAAAGCTTTCATATTTATTGCAAAAGGCAATCTGGCGGCGGGAAATGTGCAGACATCAAGACCCACTATCAACAGGACATAACCCACGCCCTCGGGCTGCCTTCCTGACGGCGCCCCACGAAGGATCCTACCTCGTTCCCAAATCCCATTCTCGCAGGACGCTCGCAGGAACCGTAGCCCCGTTGCCCAAGCGTACCTCAACGGTTCTTGGGGTTCGTTCTTGCAGACCACGTTTTCTTTCTCCAATCGCCCCCTTCCCCCCCACATCCCTGTTCTCCTCCTTCGCTTCCTCTTCCTCCACCTCCACCTCCTCCTCTCCACCTCCCCCGACTCCAAGTTTTAACACCACATTAGAAAGAAACCATTATCGCAAAAACATTTTCATATGGGGACCCACGCCGCGCCAGAAAACTCCCCCAGAAAATAAAACACGTTTCTGCTTTTTATTAAAGATTAAGTGGGCAATTAAGTGCGGCGGGCGTGGAGTGCAGGTGCATGCCACGGCCACATCAGCGACGGAAGGTATGCTGGGAGCTGGGCGCCCGGCACAAAGACCCGTCACCACAAAGACCCATCATCACAAAGACCCGTCATCACCACACGCGACACCCTGGCGACACTCCCGCCCACCGCCACGACCGCCGCACAATCAACATACATAACATAAATACTGGACATATTCCGCGCTAAGCATACACATCAGCGCCGCAACTCGGACCCTGCTGGTCGAAGGTGACAATTTCGGAAGTTTGGTGCGAGGCGATAAGGGGTTGGCTGGTGGCTCGCTCGCGTACACACACTCAAACGCACATACGCACATGAATGCATACAGAGACGCGAGCGAAAATTCCAAGGTATATATGCAATCACACACATTCGTAATCGACACACCTGCACATACATACTAGATGTACTAAAATACATCCATTTCAAAGCGCACTCGGAACATACAAGGAAAACACAGAAGCACGTAGTAGTAGGATCCCAACCCGCAAGACACAATCAATCAAACAAACAAACAAACAAACAAAAACACACAAACAGAGAAAGAGAAAACGTCACACAAACTCACAGCCACACGCCTACACGCACGCGCACGCACGCCCCCTAAACCCGCCCCGAACGACATAAATTCCTTCCCCAACTCAGCGTCGTCGTCACGCTGCCTGCAACCACCCCGCCGCTGTACATAAACAACACGCGATGGCGGAATTTCCACAGTGATATAAAGTGTCATAAACATTGCTCTAAGTAACCACTGCCACGAATAAGCATATATACATCTCTGCAACACGAAAAATCATATTACACGCTGCTGCCACGATCATTTCGGGCC
>BOPN01000820.1:110000-122500 GCA_017312705.2 Penaeus japonicus
GGGTAGAGGAGAATCAGGAGGGAGAGAGGGAGAGGGAAAGAGAGAGATGGAGAGGGAAAGGGAGAGAGGGGAGGGAGGGAGGGAGGGAGGGAGGGAGGGGGAGAGGGGGAGTGAGAGGGAAAGGGAGGGAAAGGGAGGGAGGGAGGGAGGGAGGGAGGGAGGGAGGGAGAGGGGGAGGGAGAGAGAAGAGAGAGAGAGGAGTGAAGATGGAGAAAGAGGGTGGGAGGAAGAGGAGGAGAGCGAAACAGCGAGCGGGTGAGAGAAGAAGAGAGAGAGGGATAGAGGAGGAGAGCGAAATAGCGAGCGGGTGAGAGAAGAAGAGAGAGAGAGGGATAGAGAATGGCGAGGAGAAAGGGGAAGAAGGAGATATAAGATGGGCAGAGAGAAGGGAAGAGTAGAGAGGAAAAAAAGAGAAGGAGAGAGGGGAGAGAGACGAAGAGGGAGAGAAAGAGCTGGAGACAGATGCAGAGAAAAAAGAGAGACAGAGAGAAAAACGAATTTTCAATTTCGATATCAATTCCCCTTGCAACGAAAGAGTTGAAAGAGAGAGGGGAGTTGGGAGAACGAAGGTGTGTAATACAGACGGCAATGCGCGGTGAAGAACAGCTTCCTCTCCTTTCCTATCACCCTTCTATGATTCTTCTTCTTCTTCTTTTTCTTCCTTTTCTTCTTCCTCTTTCATCTCCCTTTTCTTCTTCCTCTCTAATCTCCTTATTCTACTCCATTTCCTTTTTCCTCTCTAATCTCCTTATACTACTTCCTTTCCATCTTCTTCTTCTCATTTAACTATTAAAATATAACCATGAACAAGAGGCATTAAATTCGCATCTCGTAAGCACACTTTCACCTTCTCCTCCTCCTCCGCTCCCACCCACATTCCCCTTATTCCTTGGATAGGAAAAATCGCACTCGAGACCTTCCTAAATCCCCACCTCCCTCTTCCTTCCCGTCTCTCTATCTCCCTCTTCTTCCCACTCCTCCTCCTCCTCCTTATCCCTGTCCCCCTTCCCCTCCCATCCACCCAAGAGCATGAAAACCTTATTTTTCAAATCGTTCTTTTTCTGACTTCGAAAACCTCTTTGGTAGTAATAACTAAAAATGCATAAAAAATGATCAACACTGAATTGAAATGATTTTCAAACATCTTACTTAAAGAAGATGAGTATGATTGAAGAAGGAAATGCTTGGAGCGAAGAACAGAAAGCAAGCAATGAGCATACAAAGCTCAAATGAAATAATACATACATACATACCTACATATATAATTAATAAATAAAAACAACAACCCAAAAAATGCCTGCATGACCCCCCAAAAGATCAAGTTCTTTCGCAGAAAACTTATCGCGTGAAGTTGAACTGAAGATAAGAAATTAAGAGAAAAAAAAGACGCCTAAGAAAATGAATAAGTCCAATAGCCTCTGAACAAAGGCACCATCGCAATCTATAGATCTTACGGACAATAGAGTTTAGATTGCAAATATATTTCATTCAATGTGTCACCGCCAGCAACCATGAGCCTTAAGACGTGTGGACGTAAGGGCGCCTCAGCAACGTCGAAGAGTAAAAAGATGAACCTTACAGACTCGATTGAAAAAAAGAAAAAATCCACCGGAAGCCCCTGTCGGTTTTATTGCCAAGTAAATTACCGAGACAATTTAAGCTTTAAAAACCTATAATATATCGTGTATGTAATCAGAGAGAAATTAAGTGTGGTGCGGGGTCGGCCCGGGGAGAGAGCAACAGCTGGCAAGTGTTAGCGCCTTCCTCCCGCCCAATCTTGAGTCGCCCGCCGCCGCCCACTCGCATGCCCTCTTTCCAATCTCTGTTGCGAAACCGCCCACCGCCCTCAGCTCACCAACCGCCCATTTCATAAGAGCTACGCCTATTGCCTACAACAAACCTCTACATATGGAACTTCACCCTTTCCTAGCCCCAATAACTATTCATATGCCCAATGCCCACGTTCCACCACCCTCGTCCATGCCCCAAGTGAACCTCCTAATACCACAATCACCCTTATTAATTCAGCAAACACTCGAGTCTCCACCATCCCGAAAATTTCGTCTTTCGCCCGGCCATATTTGGGTCCACCTTCGCCCCGACGATCCGCGCCAAAGCTTGCATTTCTCGCGCCGAATTAAAACGCTCGAAACCGCAATTTCCTCCTCTAGTAAATAGTTCGGAGAGAGAGAGAAAAAAAAATATATAAGAATGAATTATTTTTCAAATTATCACTAAAGAGCACTTCTTCCCAAAGCAATAACATTACCAATACCATTAAGCGAGAGATGTACAATTTTCGACCCAATGAAGAGAAAATATCACTTGTTATAGAGCGGGGACAGCCTGTTCCTACCCCAGGGGGTGGGGGTGGGGGGTTAAGCACACATTCCAGGGAGATGATCATGGGGGGAGGGGTGGGGGGGAAGAAAACCACAGGGGAGGCAACAATATGGAGAGCATGAGATCTGGGAGACGGGTAGGAACTGGTACTGGGAATGGAAATTTGCGATTGGGATTGTGACTAGAACTGGGACTTGAATAAGATTGGGAATGGGACTAAAACGAGCGGGTGAGAAACTGAACCGGAGACTAGAACCGAGAAAAGGGACAGTGACTGGGATTAGTACCAAACCCGTGGGACTAGAACCGCGACAAGGATAAAGATTGGTTTTAAGGCTCTCGGATCGGGAACAAACAGATTTCATTTACCGATTCATTTTATTTCCATTATTTAGAGTAAAGAAACGCATCCAAGAAGCCGCCTGGCAACCTCGAGACCCTTTCCTGCGCCGTCGCCGTCGTCCCTTGGGCAGAATTAAACGACGCCCAAATTACCCGCAGCCAACCTTATTACTCCCTCTCGCCGAGCCCGCTGGCGGCATTAAACAGCGGTCACTATATCCGGGTAGTTGTACGGCTTCCCTGATCCAGTTGATTTCTCTCCAGACTGAAGGATGAATGACGGGGGGCCGGAAGTCGCACACACGAAATAGTCCGAGATCGCTTTGATGTCTTTTTTGGGGGTCTATTTGTCTCCCTGTCTGTATTGTCTAGATCTCTTGTCTGTGGACGTACGTTCGTACGTGTTTGTGTCTATGCGTACGTGCGCATGTACATTTACGCTTGCTTGTTTGTTTCTCTGTTTGTGTGTATGTGCGTGAAGGTGAGAGCGAGAGCGAGAGAGAACGTAAGTGTGGGTGTTAAAATAAAACACTCGCAAATCCATATATATAGAGACCCTTTCCTCGCCGAGAGCTGTCGTGAGAGCAGTGATAGGACAGGAAATGAGACAGCGGGTCCGCCTCCTCTAAAGACCCCCTGACTTATGAGGAGGTAAATAAATCTGGCCCTAGATGATGCAGCAGACCCACCACCCCCCATCCCCGACCCCACCCCCTTCCCTTCCCTTCCCTTCCCTTCCCTTCCCTGCCCAACCTCGCCCCTCACTCCCCTCCATACCCACCTCATCATCAAAGAAATCCATTTCCTCAACACACACATAAATACCCATTGTCTAAGCCCCCCCCCCAACTTACAACAAAAAATGAATAAAAACAATCTAATCTAATACCCTGCCCCCCCCCCCAAAAAAAAATATATATATAATAATAAATAAAATTTAAAAATATATATAATAATAAAAAAAATAAAAAAAATCCTACACTCTCGTTAAACCACTGACGGGATGCACGGCGTACACAACCATTATGTAATGCAGCGAAAACGGGAAAGCCACCACAAGACACCCCCCCCCGCCCAGCCAGACATTTGCATGCATAAAACGGTTACACAAACGCCAAGTATAAATTAGTTTTCAGCCATAACAAATACCACGACGGTCCGCTTGGAGTTGGGAGTAAAAGCGTCTCACTCGGAAGATTTATCAACGCGCGAAGATCTTTTTGCTTTTTCTTTTAAGAAGAAGGGTAAAACGTAACAGTGTGGGGAAGGAGGAGATAGGAAAGGAGGGAAGAAAGAGAAAGAAAAGTAAGAGAGAGGGGGGGGGGGAGAGAGAGGAGGGGAGAGGGGGAGAGGGAGAGGGAGAGGGAGAGAGAGAGGGAGAGGGAGAGAGAGAGAGAGAGAAAGAGAGAGAGAGAGAGAGAGAGAGAGAGAGAGAGAGAGAGAATGATTATATTTAGATGATTGTTACAGTGTATAGTAGTTTTCTTTGCTAAATACTTTGCGCGAAGGTCAAGAGAGAGAGAGAGAGAGCGAGAGAGCGCAAGGAGGAGAGGGGTGGGGGCAGGCGACGTGCCAACACACCGCACGCAAGACGCAATCAGATATAATATATCCTAAAACAGATGATACGGTCTTCATCGCCCTCGCCAAGTTGAGAGCGGTGGGCGAGCCTTGCGTTGATGCTAATAAATATTCAATTTTATACACCAATTACACTTACCAATTATCCTAATCGAATTGTATATTAGCTGTTATTTACGACCCTTGAATTATCGTGATTATCTGGGTATTGTTAGGTCCGGGGTTCAGGCTAGTTATAAAGGGTTTGGGTGCTAGATATTCTCCCGACACAGAAATAATAATAAGAAAAAAATAAATGACATAACCGGATAGAAGAAAAAAAAGAGAGAAGTACAAGAAAAAAACACGATTACACGTCTGAGCGAAACTGAAAATTGTTAAGAGGATACTTTCATCATCATCAGAGCTATGATAATTTCTCGGAGGTCATACTTCAAAATTACGTCAGCATTTATTACCAAGTATTGTAATCAAGCCGTGTGATATCACCATAATTTGGAACCATTACCAACCGGCGAGACGGCGACTGAGGAACAAGGTGTGAAATATACAGTCCCAGCGTCCGTTCTCCCCCTCCCCCTTCCCCCCCCCCACACACCCCTCCCCCTCTATCGTCAACGGAGAATCATCGTCAAACCGATAATTTGCACC
Organism: Penaeus japonicus; assembly: GCA_017312705.2. Taxonomy (NCBI): domain Eukaryota; kingdom Metazoa; phylum Arthropoda; class Malacostraca; order Decapoda; family Penaeidae; genus Penaeus; species Penaeus japonicus. The sequence continues at coordinate 114,918 of BOPN01000820.1, forward strand.
TCGTTTCGCCGCCTTGCCTTTACCCGACGGACAAACGACCCTATTAACAAATCAACAAGGAGCGCGGCCTCGTAGGTGATGGAGGGGCAGCGGCAAGGCTCCCCTTCCCTTCCCTTCCCTTCTCCCCTTTTCCAGCGAGCCCTTGCCTTCCCGCCCTCATAATTCTCCTGTTCTTCCTCCCTGCTCTTGGCTCCCTTCCTTTTTTCTCTCTTTCTCATAGTTCTCTTCTCCTTCTCCTCTTCCTCCCACGACTAAGACTCTATTCCACCTCCTCCTCTTCTTACAACGCCAATCAACACCGTGGCCCGATATCGCTTCCCTATTACCGATCGCTGAAAGCCGCGCACCGGCTGGCCTCGTCCTGGGCACGAGGGGCGGTAGGCGGCCGCCCTATGTGACTCCTCACGGCAATTACACGCAGCGATCCGGACTGTTTCCACCTCCGATAATGATTAGCTTTGCTCCTTCCACGACAAGGCCGCGCGCACCGCCGTTGACCCGGCACCACCTCGTCTCGGCTGTGATTATTCACACTGACACGCACCGCGATTATCTAAATGATTTAACTCGCTCCATCGCGGCTCGTTTCTCCTTGCAGGTATCCATCCATCCAAGCCAGGACCTAACCCTCCATGACCTGCGTGTATTCATTAGCCCGCCGTTCTGTTACTATTCACACCAAGCTCGCCCCTTGCTCCACATGTACTCGGGTTCTCAATGACCCGCTCCACTCTGTGATGTGTGCTCCCCAAACACTAAACCGGTCGCTTGCTGCTTTTGGTACACTCATCCCGCACTGATCCAATAACATGCTGATTTGTACTCATTTCGCACGGCCCCGGAACCCCGCTGATCTGGACACCGTAATTTCACAATGAGCGGCCGCCAGCTGCTGCTCTTCCTCTCCTTTCTCACCCTTTCCGGGCCCTGTTGCAGTAGGTGTCTCCATTTCACACTGACCCAGATCCCCGCTCAACTCTACGCCGCGTGGCTCTAGGTGCATTTTCACACTGACCTGATCTCTCCCTGTACTTAATAAGACGTATCCGGTGCAGAAGCGAGCCCTGGGCGGATGGGCGTAGGGTGAGCGGACGCAGGGTGTAAGTGAATAGAGAAAGGACCCAAGTGATGAAGGGTTTGCAGGGTGAAGAAGGGTTGGAGGAGGAAGTTAAGGGTGGGTGACTTGCGAGCCCGAGTGAGGTCGTCGGGTTGGTGGGCGGAGAGGGAGCAGGTGCAATCCAGACGGAACGCACTGGAGAGCGGTGGGCGTAGGGGTGTGGTTGCGTGCACACTGCGAATACCAAGAGGAGATCATGGTAAGTGGGTGCAGAATGGGTAAGACACAGAAGGAGAGAGTTACAGTGGGAAACAAAGAGATAGACATAGAGATAGAGATAGAGATAGATAGACAGAGAGAGAGAGTGAAAGAGTTAAAAAGAGAGAAAGAGAGAAAAGGAGAGAAAGAGAGAAAGAGAGAAGGAGAGAGAGAGAGAGAGAGAGAGAGAGAGAGAGAGAGAGAGAGAGAGAGAGAGAGAGAGAGAGAGAGAGAGAGAGAAAGAGATAGAGATAGAGAAAGAGATAGAGATAGAGAAAGAGAAAGAGAGAGAGAATCCAACAGACAGACTCAGACAGCGAGCGAGAACCAGACAGAACCTGAAGACGAGGGCGCGCGCGACCCCAAGCGAAATAAGTGACGGAAAGACGAGAAGACACGTAAGGGGCGGCAGAATGGGTGGGAGGGAGGGCGAGGACACAACGCATGCCCTAAGAGCGAGGGCAGGTTGGATGGTCACGCCACTCGCCATGTGATCTGGTCAGAGGAGCACACAGTCACGTTCGTTGCTGCTGGGTTCCCGCACCTCTTGATGTACCTGCGTGTTAACCTCCTCTCCGTCTTCCTCCTCCTTCTTCTTCTTCTCTCCCTCCTGCTTTAGCCGCAACGCCCACAGACCTGCCCCCGCCGCCCATACGCCTGCGGACCACGTTCTTTTTCTTTCTTTCTTTCTTATTTTTTTTTCTTTCTCTTTCTCTCTTTATTTTTTCATTCTCTCTCTCTCTTTCTCTCCCTCTCTCTTTTTTTTCTTCCTCTCCCCCCCCCCTCTCCCCCCCCCCCCCCCCCGCGGTAGCTACAGGGATTACACTAGCACTCGGAAGCCCCCTCCTCCCACCTCCTCCACCTGTGTGTGATAGACCAAGCTTCTGAAGTTCAGAAATTCAAAACTAATATCGAGAAGAGAGACTCAGTTCGCCAAGGAGCTTAGGGAACCCTCGCGAGAGAACGGCCGGAAATGCCTCGAGATAATTCCGCCATTTTCGGTGGATGCCACCTTCATCCCCCCTCCGCCCCCCCAATATCTCTCCTGTACCTTAGAACAACATTGTCTCACGGCATTTCCTCGCACGGGCGTTTAGGCTTCAGGGCTACTTTGCGGGCGTTGGGACTACTTTGCGGGCGTTCGTATCGCCTTTTTATTTTTGTATCCTTTTATTTACTTTTTTTCTGTAAGTGCGCTTCGTTTCTCATTCTCTTTCTGTATTTCCTATCATTATTATCATCATTATTACTATCATCATAATCATTATTTTTTTCCCTCTCTTCCTTTCCCTCTCTCTCCATTTTACATTCTCTGTCCGTAATTCCCCTTTCTCTTTTCTCCCTCCTTTCCTACCCCGTCTATTCTAATCCCCGCCCTTTCATTTCGTGACCTCGCTCCTCTTCTTCCTCCTTCGTCTTCCCTTCTCATTTTCCCCTCTTACTTATTCTTTTCGTTTCGTTTCAATCCATTTCGCTCTTTTTTTCTCCCTCCCCCCATTCTCTCAGCCACTCTTGTTGTTGTTGATGTTCTCCTTCTTCCTCGTCTTCATCCTTTTAACCATCTCCTCTCCCTGCTCTCCCTCCCCCTCTCTTCTTCTTCTTCTTCTTCTTCTTCTCTTCTCCCTCCCTCCCTCCCTCTCTCTCTCTCTCTCTCTCTCCCTCTCTCTCTCCCTCTCTCTCTCCCTCTCTCTCTCTCTCTCTCTCTCCCTCTCTCTCTCCCTCTCTCTCTCCCTCTCTCTCTCCCTCTCTCTCTCCCTCTCTCTCTCCCTCTCCTCTCTCTCTCTCTTCCTCTCTCTCTTCTTCTTTTTCTTCTTCCTTCCTTCCTTCTTCTTCTTCTTCTTCTTCTTCTTTCTTTCTTTCTTCTTCCTTCTTTCCTTCTCTTCCTCTTCTCTTCCTTCCCTCTCCCTCTCCCTCTCCCTCTCCCTCTCTCTCTCCCTCCCATCTTGACCACACAATACAACACGTAATGGGCCAAAGGCAGGCTTATCGGCCCAGCGAGAGCAAGCGATTATCATGACACAGGGAAGTACTAGGCGCCGGCACCGACGTTATCATCTCCCAAGCGTCCAGTACCTCAACCCGTCCATTAGAAAACCTTTCTACTTTACAAGTCAAGTTCTCCTTCCGTTAACGCCCTCGCCCCGACTCGTTTCGGCTTCCCACCCATTTTATTTTCATGTATTCAATTCTTTGGGTATTTCTCGAGGTGGTTTTAATTTAGCTAATGTGCAGTGTTGATTCAATGGCAATTATTATGCATTAGTTTATCATCAACCTGTTCAGTCGACCGTTTTATCATATCCGAGGAGTCTTGTGTCTGACGTTAAAAAAGAAAAAAAAAAATCTCATCTTTACAAGTCAAGCACTTTTTCCTTTGGAATTTGTTCTGCATTTATTCGTTCGCGTGATTTCATTTAGGCTGGTTCGTGAGTATTATTGTTTTCATTATAAATATTATGTCTTCCTTCGTTTGCATATATGTCTTAGTCACCGGGATTTCTTTATATCATCACGATAATTTCATCACTACAGACACGATGGGATATTTACCATTCTCTTTCTGAGACTCCTTTTACATTATGAAAACACTAATCAATCAAATCACCAAACCTTCAGGTTCCAGGTTTAATTAGAATATCAACATCCTTCCCTTTCATTGCCTTCGTCTGTCTCTGTCAATCACACACACACTTACACACACACACACACACACACACTCTCTCTCTCTTTCTCTCTCTCAAAAAAAAAAAAAAAAAAAAAAAAAAAAAAAAAAAAATCCACCTTACCCCAGACGACCACGACACACTCAACCTCAAACCCAACCCAACCACAACATAAAAGTTTCTCTCCCTTCAACCCTCTTTACCTACTCCCCCCCCCCCAAAAAAAAAAAAAAAAAAAAAAAAAAAAAGTCAACCCATTATCCCTTTCCTACAACCTACATTCAAACTCCTCCCATTCCCCATTACCCATTAATCATCTCCCTCATTACGAGTGAAACAGCAAGACGATCCCTAAAAGACCCAACGCAAAAGAGGTTCGCTACCCAGGTGGACCGGACAGAGTGTGGAGTGTCGCGAGAGTGAGAGTATGTATGCTGTGAGGAGGAGGAGGAGGAGGAGGGAGAGGCTGCGAAGATGCAGGACTCACTCGACCCGGGAACAAAGAGGAGGTATAATTCCCTATCCCCCCCCCCACGCCCTCCCCAATCACCCCCCCCTCTCCCCTTCCTCTACCCCATTCGCCCCACTACCAGAGCCTCAGAGCCGCGCCACAATGATACCCCCAAGACATACTTATCGCGCCTTATCTCCAGTATCTCTCGCCCGCCGCCATGCTGGTGTCCGCGCTGATCACTGCACACTCTTGGCCACTCGCCTCCCCCCCCCTCTGCTCCTCTCCGTCCTCTTGTTTTTTTCTGCATTCCTATTATCTCATACTCTTTCTTCCATTCTCCTTCTTCCAAAGGGAGGAGGAGGTGATGGAGGATGAAGAGAGAGGTAAGAAGAGGTGGGGAAGGAGAAAGAGGAGAGAAAGGCTAAGGTAAGGGATGTGGAAGAAAGGAGAAGTAATAGTAAATGAGCAGGAAGAGAAGGAGGAGGAGGAGGAAGTGGAGGGGGAGGAGGAGAAGAAGAAGGGGGAGGACGAGAAAGAGCTAAAGGAGGAGGGAGTGGAGCAGGAAAAGGTTGAGGGGGTGGAGAAGGTAAAGGGAGTGGGGGTGGAGGGGGCTGAGTCGAGGAGTGGGAGAAGAAATAGAAGGGAGAAGAGGAGTTGCAGGAGGGTGGGGAAAGGGTGGGGTGGGGGGTTGAATTCACCCCACACCTATTAGTAATTAGTATCGGCCGAGTTAGTGGAGCCTCCGCGTGGCTCATATCAATAGCATCCGCTGGCCAGAAATTTGTCGCATCTCTTCTTTGTCCGGGGCCCCTCGCGAACGACAATTACTCCTTTGAAAACGTCTATCAACATTCCTCGTTATAGCCTGATGTATATTGCAACTTGTCCTTCATTAATCCCAAAGGCAAGCCGTAATGCATATACATGGCAAACTAAACTCGGTTAATAATTACGATGCGTCCACATGCAAATTGCACGAGGCCCGGCATTAATATTCATCGGGACCCGATGGCACATTACGGAAACGCCTCACGCCGCGTCCCTGGCCATGATAAAATGGCGGCGGTTTGATGGGCACGAGGGAGTCCAGATACCCACTGATAGTGTCACCAGCCCCAGCCTTATATCATGGGCCGCCACGCAGCTGCCCCGTGTCCTTGGCTTCACCCAGGAAATGCCCCGTCTCGGGCTGACCGGGCCGTGTCAATCGGGGCGACGGGCTACATGACGATAGCGCATGTATACATATACATACTGGCTATGTGCATAAGCTCGGAAGGCGCTGGGCAGGAAGAGTTTCAGAGAGAGAGAAAGAGAGAGAGTGAAGGCTAAATGATCTGTTAAATTACTATCATTGCTCCTATTATTACTGTCCTCCTCCTCCTCCATCATCATCATCATCATCATCATCATCATCATCATCATCATCATCATCATCATCATCATCATCATCATCGTCGTCGTCTTACTATCATTATTATTGCCATTTTGTCATTACCATCTAAACTACCAATGTACCTACTGAAGGGATTATCACACGAGCGCGCACCTGTACAAATATTCGTAAATAACAAAAAACTCGCTTGCAAACCGTCCGGATAAGCATTTATGCTGTTTTCAAAACGTTCGTATTATATAACTGCACAATATCATGAACACATTTCTAAGACGATTTTAAAGTCTAGAACTTCCTTGTCAGCGAAAACAATCATCAGGATTTGGGTAATGCACTCGGTCTGCCTCCCCTAGTTCGCTAAAAGGGTGACGAAATTCTCCATTTGAATTTTGTAGAAAGTACAGATTGTAATGGCTCGCAAGACGCTTTCGTACAAACGCGATAATCGGTATAAATTTTAAGACTGCGTGAGAGGCGTATAGATTGTAGAAAGAGAGAACGAGAGAGAGAAAGAGAGAAAGAGAGAAAGAAAGAGAGAAAGAGAGACTAGGGAGAAAGGCTTGAGAGAATAGATATATAGATAGATCGAGAGAGAGAAAGAGAGACTAGGGGGAGACTTGAGAGAACAGATAGATAGATAAGAGATAAAGGGAGAGAGTAGAGAGAGAAATAGAGAGACGTGAGTGTGACTAACCAAACGGTCCTTGCGAGTCGGTTCAGACTTCAAAAAAATCCTTCAGGTTTTCACTTGAGGAGGATGGGGAGGCCTCGGCGAAGTGTGCGAGGAAGAGCAAAGCAGCAAAGAGGAGGAATAAGAGGACGATGTGGAGGGGGTGGGGGAGGAGGAAGAAGAGGAAGATGTGCATGTGGTAGAGGAGGTGGAGGACAATGTAAAAGTGGAAGAAGAGGTGGAGGACAATGCGGATGAGGAAGAGGAGGTGGAAGACAATGTGGAGGGGGTGGAAAGGACGAGAAGAGGAGACAAGCAAAGGAAAAAAGAAGAGGGAGAAGAGGAAGAAGTGAGGGGAAGAAAAATAAAAAAGAGGAATAGGAGGAAAAGAGGAAATGAAGAAGAGGATGAAGACGAAGAGGTGGAGGAGATGTAGAAGAAGGAGGAGGAGAAGGAGATGGAATAAGGAGGAGGAGGTGAAGGAGATGGAAGGAGGAGGAGATGAAAGAAGGGGGAGGGGGAGGAGGGCGTGAAGTGGGTGTGAGAGGGCGGGAGATGGCACGGAAGCCCCGCCCCCCTCCGTCGACCACAGTTCGTGCAGAATTGATGCGCGATGCAGGCAGGTCGCGGGGCCGAAGCAGCACTCGCAGCACAGCACACGGGTCGCCGCCGCAGCCTCGGACAGACACGTAATTACAGGCGATGTGATCCTGGATATGGGAGGGGGGAGGGTGTAAAGGGGGACGGGAGGACGCGCCATTGGCTGATAAAAGGATATACGAGGAATCACACGCACACACACAAACACAAATAAAAACAATTCGATAAAAAATAAATAAATAAAATAAACAACAATTTTTACGCTCCCTTATAAAACGTCGACTTCCCGGTAACAAATGCCACATTCCTGTAGCTGTTTTCCACGTGGTTCGGCGTTCAGATCTAAACAACACTTCATCCCTGCTGACCCGAAGTTTAAATAAATTTCTGGCTTTAACATCCCAATGTAAAAGAACGAAAGCACTTCATTACATAACTAGAAGACCGGAGACCACATCAAGGAAGACTTTTAAAGAAAATGCAAA
>BOPN01000820.1:127500-135000 GCA_017312705.2 Penaeus japonicus
TGCGATGGACGTGAAACTATCTGGAAATACTTTTAATGACTACAATGGTCCCCATAAATTTCGTACTACAACTCGTGGTTGTTCGTGCACGACCCTCTGTTTTCTATTCCTATTTCTACTCTTCTTCCTTCTTCTCCTCCCTTCTCTTCCTCTTCCCTCTCCTCTTATTCCTATCTATTTCCTTTCTCCTTCTTCCTTTTCTTTTTCTATCTATTTTTCTATTTCTTCTTCTTCTTCTTCTTTCTACTTTCCCTTCTATCTACTTGATCGTCTATGTCTATCTCCATATGTCTGTCCGTCTGTCTTTTCGTGTCTTCCTCGGGGTGCCTGCAAGCCTGTATTTGTCAACCTCTCAGGCTGTTCGAAAATATCAGTAAGCAGACACCTCGAGTACGCAGAGACAGTAAAATACGAGCCTGTGATTCTGATGCGTTTTGTTCTCTCTTTTCTTATCTCCTCCGTCTCATTTTTGCCTTTCGTTGACGTCCGTTTATCATATTCTGTATCTTGTGTATAATCTCAATCTCTTTCTCTTTCTCTCTCTCTCAATACTCGTACGCAAAATACATGTCCATCACTGATATGAAATAGAATTCCACTGCCGCCTCCTCGGACAAAGATGGCCTCCGCGCAATGAAATGCTGTACAGTTTATTCCCTATTGCTCGGTCCTGAATATATATAACTTGCATCATTGCATTGTTTGAAAGATTAGCCGTTCACTTGCATTACAGTTGCAGGATCACCAACGATCTACAGAGATAGCGCCTGCAGTTTACATCATTGATTAAATTTACATTGTATATAACTGCACACTCGGATCATTGTCTGTATGAGTGCAAGATCACTCTCACAAAGAATTACCTAAACATTACCCAGCATTTTTGACTTGCTGTAGTCGTACAACACTATAGCATTCGAATCACTACCAAAACCCTTTAAAATGTTCACAAGAAGAATTCAATCCGCCAAACAGTGATCACGTTCAATTCCCATTATCTACAGGGACACATCATCTACTTCTGTTTAAACGGGGACATTACAAAGGGTGCGCGCGTGTTCGCCAATCGCCTTCGCGAACGAGAGCAAAACGACCTCTGCTGACACTCTACGTAGAGCTCATGTCCGCTGATTATCCAACGCACAGATCGACCCTAGAGGTAATTCGCGCATCGCAGTCTCGCCCACGACGCTAAAATCTGTCAATATTACCGATAAAAAAATGGTCCCTATCGAGACCGGGTTGTCTGGCGCCCACCCCGATATAACCACCTCCGCGTGGCATGGTCCAGCAGCACGCGCCCATTCGCCTGCCGATACCCACGTCTGGAAACAGTGGTCGAAGCAACAACTCATATCAATACAACGAAGAGAATGGCTTTCGCTGTGGGAGAAATAAGGACGCCATGTTCGCGTTCCCCTCCGTTCGTCCTCCCTCCTCCTCGTCCCCTGTTTAGTAAGAGCGGGAAAGGGGGGAGGAGGGGAAAGGGGGGCTTACATGACTGGACAATGGGAATAAACCCCAGTGACAACAAATGACAACAAACACTCCCCTCTACTCCCCTCCGAATGACAACATCTACACCCCTCGCCCCCCTCGAGTGACAATGGCCTCGCCCCTCACCCTTTCTAATGGTAACTAATGACAACAAATACACCCTCATTCATCCTACAACGATAACCGTAGTCTGTTGTAGCTTCGCCTGTGTCAACATCATGGATAGCATCCTCTTGATCTCATTACACCATCGACTGTACACTTACAATGTGGAAAAAAGGGAAAAAAATAAATTATCCTTGAGCATTTACTGGCGATTATTTCTTTCATCTAGGTTGGGCACGTGGCGTCTGCCTTTGTTTGGGTACAGATACTTTTTAACATCTCTAGTCCGCATGTGGATGTACTTTTCTATACCCACCCCGCCATCCTTTATCCAGGCACGCGTTTTATATATGAGAGGATACAAATAAAATTTTCGAATGCCTGCTAATCAAAGCAGCAACTTGTTAATCACGCGCGTTTAAACAACAAACATTTTAATATTACAAACTGATGCGTCGAAAATACACCGCATTACCACTTGCTTTACCCCGAAACATTTTTTTTCCTTTTTTTTTGAAAATCCGAATAACTCGTTAAACCAACAGATCTCCCTATACCAAACTCTGATATACCACGACCGACATACCCCCCCACCCTCAAACACGAAAAAAAAAATCCTCCGTTCCAAGACAAACAGTTGGCCGTTTGAACGCGAGGCAACAAAAATATTTCCACTGCGGTGAGACCAAACAGCGTAGCGACGCCCACCAACACAAACAGCCGGTGTCACCAAATCGACCTCAGCAACACTCGACCTCCAAGACCACCACTCGGCCGCCGCGTGTACTTTGGGGCTCGACACGGCCACTCGGCGCTGAGAGGACAAGGGCTGCCACCAACAACGCCCTGGTTGACATGGGCGTTTTTCAGGGGAGGAAGTGCGTGTGTGGGCATCGAACGCTGATACCTCCCCCCCCCTCTCCCTCTCTCTCTCTCTCTCTCTCTCTCTCTCTCTCTCTCTCTCTCTCTCTCTCTCTCTCTCTCTCTCTCTCTCTCTTGTTTTTGATTGGCCTGCCTGTCTGTTTGCCACTCTTTAGTTTATTTCTTACTCCACCTAGAAATGTGTGTGTGTGTGTGTGTGTGTGTGTGTGTGTGTGTGTGAATGATTGTGTGTATAGCCGTTAATGTATATGCATACATTTAATGCTCAGCGGTAATAACAATAAAAAATGAACACTGCCAAATGCACTACGCGTGTCAATACGCTGTCACTCCCAAAATAAAGGCCACTTTTTGTTGCAACCGTAAGCTAGCTGAAAGTGAATATATCATACGACAACTAGACAACAAACAGCCTGCCCCCGCTGGCTATCAGTGCACAATTGATTTTCACACTGTTCCCATCCATTCAAAGTCAGAATATACATAATTGAACAGTTAGTTGACAGAATGCCAGTGGTTTGAATGTAATCAATTTAATCAACCAAAGTTCTGGATAACAAAATTCAAAGGCCATAACATGTGTGTTGATCCTCCATCATAGAGTTATAACCCGCATCACGGCAGTCATTTGTTTGGTGCGCGCCATCTATCACCGCTTTAGTGTACTGGGCCACGGTTAATATTTTCCAGCTATCTGTCTAACCCTTGCGTCTAGATCCGATATCTAATATTGATTTAATATTTTAAAAAAACTAATAAATAAGAAACCTGATCAAGCTGTTCGAAACAATAAAGAAAACGACGAAATAAAGAAAACGCCGAGTTCCGCTTCCACCCGATGGGCGCGCCTTGAATCTCACGCCCAAACCCCCTGTTCCGATTGCGACGTCACTCTTCGGCGGCCAAGCAATACCTCCTTGTGGTTGAAATTTATAGTGGTATTCCACGTGCAAATTTGAACGTCGGACGCGAAGGTGGTGGCAGACAGGAAGGGGTGCGTGTTGGTACACAAGGGCGCGGTATTGGGAGGGGGGGGGGGAGGCAGGGAGGGGGGACGGAGGTGTTCGTTCGACGCTCGATGCTTTGCTATTGATACCTGGCGGGTTACTCGCCCAGCTCTACTTGACCCCAACATATGGAAATCGTTGACGCTCTAAAGCACACATGTAATTGATGTCTGTTTGTCTGTCTGTCTGTATCTGTCTGCCTGCCTACACACACAAAAAAAAATTCAAACAACCAAACACACAAAAAACATACACACACTTACACGCACACACACGAACACGAACGCACAGAGAATGCAAGAAAGCAGCATAGAGTCGCGCGAACGTCACATAGTGCCACACACACGTAATGCCAAGATTATCTTTACATTCTGGCCAGGTGAAAAAAAAATGTCGCCTGCCAGATGTGCGATGCAAACACTGACTCGCTTGCATGGACATGCCCTCCAGCTATGATTTATACCTCGCGACTTGAGTACAAAGACCAATAAAGAGTGCGGGGACAACACTCATGCTCGTCACACGCGCGCATGTACGTGCAAATATACGTGCAGTGAACATGTTGATGCCTGCATGAACTTACGACATGAATATATATATATATATATATATATATATATATATATATATATATATATATATATATATATATATATGTGTGTGTGTGTGTGTGTGTGTGTGTGTGTGTGTGTGTGTGTGTGTGTGTGTGAAGGAGAGGGAGAGGGAGAGGGAGAGGGAGAGGGAGAGGGAGAGGGAGAGGGAGAGGGAGAGAGAGAGAGAGAGAGAGAGAGAGAGAGAGAGAGAGAGAGAGAGAGAGAGAGAGAGAGAGAGAGAGAGAGAGAGCGAGCGAGAGAGAGAGAGAGAGAGCGAAATCCGACACGTGGCAGAGAAGAGGATGCGCGGCAGACATGAGGCAGAGGAGCGAAGTGTGCGAGGATCAGGATGCGGGGTGGATCGAGAAGGCAGACAGTGTTCATTGCACAAAGATGGAACAATGAACGGTTCGGATCTCCGTTTGTTTACCTTTCCGAGAGTCTTTCTCCTTCACCGTAGTCCTCTTTCCCCCGCTTTTTTAACATTAAATCTGATCTTTTCATATCTTCCTCTATTCTGGCTCTTTTCTATACTATATTCTCTCTCTCTCTCTCTCTCTCTCTCTCTCTCTCTCTCTCTCTCTCTATATCTATATATATATATATATATGTATGTGTGTGTGTGTGTGTGTGTGTGTGTGTGTGTGTGTGTGTGTGTGTGTGTGTGTGTGTATCACACACACACAAACACACACACACATATATATATTCCCTTCCTCTTGGTCGTTCGCACGCGCGTTGTCACGCCGTTGCTCCCTACGCTCTTTAATTATCTCCCCCTTCCCCATTCCATTCTGCAGAGCATTCTTTTTTCATCAATTTCCCTTGCTTATTATTATTCGTTTTATCTACACGCGTCTATTTTCAAGCTTGTCCTTTCATAACATGCTAATACCAGCCTATCAGTCTCATCACTCTCACACGGTAATGTTCACGAAAGTTATTTGTTTCCTCTCTGTCCACTTTTGTTATTATATTTCCTCCTTCGATTTTACAATCAGATTCCTAGAGGATACGGTTTACACTCTCTCTTTTACATCGTTCTAGTCTTCTCTCTCCCTCGCATCCCTCCCTTTTCCTTCTTCTTTTTGTCTCTTCGCTTCGACCTTCCCCTTTTCTTGAAATATCTGACATCTTTCTCTCCTGGTCCCAGTGCCCTCGCGTCCCCCTCTCTTTCTCTGACGTGTCCACTCTATTTCCCTCCCCACACGACGTATCTCTCCCCCTTCCCCTCGTCCCTCTCTCTTCCTCCCCTCTCCTCCTCCTCCTCCTATCCTCTTCTCTCCCCTCTTCCGCTTCCCCTCCCAGTCTTCCTGCCCCCTTCCTGTCCCCTCGTGTTGACAAGGGTGTGTGTGGATGTCAATGGCGGTAATCCGGTGACAGCATCAATTTGATCACTGATACGTTCAATTGATACGCAGCTGAGGGGAGGGAGGGAGGGAGGGAAGGAGAGAAAAGGGGAGGGGAGGGTTGAGAAGGGAGGAGAAGGAGGAGGAGGAGGAAGAGGGATGTGGGGGGGGGGGAGGAGAATGAGCTAAGGGAGGTAAGGTTGGGAGTATGGTGGGGAAGCAGGAGGGGGATAGAGAGTGACAGGGTGAGGCAGGGTGAGGTAGGGTGAGGCAGGGTTGAACAGGTGTACGGGAGCGTGGCATCACTAGTGGCGACTTCCTCGAGATATTTCAATAAATAAATTCAAAACAAACAAATACAAAACTATAAAAACCGTTAAAAAAACAAACAAATAACAAAACGGTGAAAATGGTTTGAAATAGAAAAGAAAAAGAAATGCTCTTAAAAAATGCTAATCAATTGAATCAACCCCCAGAACAGTAAGAGGGAAAAGGATCCATCAACTCTTGATCAAACATGTACACGGTTGGAGGGCGGTCCCTTTTCCCCCCTATGACCACCCACCCCACTCTACCCTCCCCCACCCCACCCCGCCCCTCAGCCTCACCACACAAGCCTAGTGCCCGCGGGGTACAGCTGGTAGTACAAGGTGGGGACAGATACCAGGAACAAGGAAGGCGAGCGGATAAGGGGGAGCATCACGATGTTGATTCGCTCACAATTTGCAATAGATTTACCGGGGAATTTGAGCGTCATTCATAGCAAGTGGGTGAACTACGTCTTGAACATTTATTCTGAACTATGCAATAAAAAAGGGACGATTTGTAGTGAGAGACAGGGAGAGGGAGAGGGAGGGAGAGGGAGAGAAGGAGAGAGAAGGAGAGGGAGAGAGAGAGAGAGAGAGAGAGAGAGAGAGAGAGAGAGAGAGAGAGAGAGAGAGAGAGAGAGAGAGGAGAGAGAGAGAGAGAGAGAGAGAGAGAGAGAGAGTGAGAGAGGAGAGAGAGAGAGAGAGAGAGAGAGAGAGAGAGAGAGAGAGAGAGAGAGAGAGAGAGAGAGAGAGAGAGAGAGAGAGGGAGAGGGAGAGACAGAGAGAGAGAGAGGGAGAGACAGAGAGAGAGAGAGGGAGAGACAGAGAGAGAGAGAGGGAAAGACAGAGAGAGAGAGTCTCTCTCTCTCTCTCTCTCTCTCTTTCTCTCTCTTTCTCTTTCTCTCTCTCTCTCTCTCTCTCTTTCTCTCTTACCCTCTCTCTCTCTTATGGGGGGCGTGCGCAGCGAGCGGTGCTGACGTTTGTGATCAGTGGGCCGGCGTCCCCTGCCAGAGCCTCTACCTTTGATATGTTAATGTTATCTTGTACAACACTTCAAACCAATTCCATCACGGTTCACGGATAAAAAGGAAAGAAGTTCATTCGATAATTTGGTAAAGGATACGCCAAGCATTGCTGATGAACAGCTGGCTGGCCTTGTGCTATTTCTGCTGTTATTTCTGCTGCTTTCTGGCGACGTGCAGCACCAGCTGCATTGCGTCGTCTCCAGTTTTCATTACTGTTTTTCTTGTGTTGGCTATTCGTTCTATGTGGATGTCGCTTCTGCAGCACTGCAATCGCAACGTAATTAGCAGCAGAGCAGAGCACAGTTCCATGCAAGCAGAGCACTTCGTTCTCGCCCTACACCCCGCTTGGCAATGACTGGGAGGAACGCGTGTTATGCGGCTGCTGTCTCCATTAACAACGGACATGCGTGTTCGACTGTTGTTCTCCAGTGAAAGGCAGTTATTTGGCTGTTCCTGCCGATGATGAGGAACACTCCCGACGTGCTCTTCCGGTGGCAGACGCAGCGAGGACGGCCGCGTCTTAAAACCTGTTGCCGCGTCGACGCTTCCGCTGCTCCCAGAAGAGCTCGGCGTTATCTCCTTCATCGGCAATATTCCTCTCCTGCTTGACGACAAGGCTGGGCCTCATTACCGCTCTTGCTTTTATCACTCTTGTTATTAGTGGTAATGGTGGCGGTGTGCCGTTACTAATTATATGTCATTAACGGCCGCTTGTTTGTAAATAATTAGCGAGT